>CAIGRQ010314808.1:0-19951 GCA_903798375.1 Fraxinus sp. D2006-0159
CTTCAATTCAATTGAAAATCCAATAACTAAATTAATTGAAAAATAGATTAAAGGCGAGACGAATTCACTGTGCGTAGCCACGTAGGTAGTGTGTGTGAGAAAATTAGGGATTTCAAATTTTTGAATGTGAGGATATCAAAGCCACTACCTTATGAGTCATAGTATATTAGTTGGGTTGGGTCAATCAATGAATTATGGATTAATGGGTTGGTTTATAGGGTAATTGTACTTGGACTTGTGAGTCGTGGATTTGACTTTTCTTGGGTAAGTGGTAAGTGTTACGTATAAAAAAAATATATATAAAATAAAATAAAAAATAAAAAAATTGTGTGGTCATTTGACCCCACATGACCCCATGTGGGTCCGCCCCTGCACATCGTGACCAAAGGTTGCGAGTTCAAGCCCGGGTGAAGAGAGAAAAGTAGAGGTATTTTGAAATAATTCATTTCTAAATATAAGTTCAAGTTGTTGAGAGTGAATGTATGATATGACCTTTCACCACTTGAGATAGTCCAATAGTTGTATACAATCGTGATAAATCCTTAACAATGAGTAAGTGTGACCGCCATATCTCCAACCTATTATTTGTTGCACTCATATATCTAACCTTTCAAAAATCTTACATCCATTTCTCCCGGGTACCATGCGATAGTCATGTGATGTCAAAGAAGGATTGAAGCCACATGATAGGTTCCATAAACACCAGAATTTTGACCTGTTCAAATTTCCAAATGAAAGTTGAAGTCATTATTTAAATTAGTGTTCTAAAAGGCGCACCTAGACAGCCTGTTCGAATTTCCAAATGAAAGTTGAAGTCATTATTTAAATTAGTGATCTAAAAGGAGCGCCTAGACAGCCTGTTCGAATTTCCAAATGAAAGTTGAAGTCATTATTTAAATTAGTGATCTAAAAGGAGCGCCTAGACAGCTTGTTCGAATTTCCAAATGAAAGTTGAAGTCATTATTTAAATTTTAAATTGTTTTCGAATAAAATATATCTTTCTAGAGAACTTTGCATTCCAGATCGACATCGCAATAACATGTGATTATCACGTGGCTGTTTAAAATTCTAGTAAATTTTTTCCCATTAGCTAGAGACAGGTGCCACAATTTTTAAAAGGTTAGGAACGTGAGTACAACAAATGGTAGTTCGAGGACAAGAATGACACTTAAAAAAAGGTTGGAGATCCCTGGTGCAATTATCCCTATACAAATTGCATGTTCGGTAACATTCGTGAGAACATTATAATGTATAGTCTAATCTATGAGTACAAAACATGTCTTATTACAAAAAGCAACTCATTATTTGTACAAAGCAATTCATTACACATTTACCCAATCAATCCTTAATCTCACAAAAGAATACAAGAAATACATTTACTTGAACCACTACGGTTTTTATAGACCTAAGTAGGAAAAAGAAAACTGAAAGAAAGTTCCTTTGAAGAACTTGGAAGAGTGTGTTTTTACATCGAATCACGCAGTTTTCATATATGTCATAGCGATGTACAGCATAATCAATGTGAGAAAATGAGGCAACTTTTTCCCCCAGCCCAAGCCTGCTCCATCATGCAATCGTACGCACACACTCAACTTTTAATAGAAAAGTCGGATTTTCACAACTTAATGGGATCATATTTCTCGCCCATGGCACCGCCTTTCTGTTTCTGAAATTGAATATAACGCAAGGTGCATGCAAAGAAAGCATCTGAAGCTGGATTTGAAGTTGTGCTATCACTCTGCATCTCGGTTTTTATCAATTCTATGAGGCCCTGAATAGCAGCAGCTGTTATCTGAGGACTTCCCTTCTCGAAGAAATATAGGTACCTGAAGCACATTCATCAAGAAAACACTTTTATGAATACTGGAATATAAAATCTAGTTCTTCAATGTAGTCACAACAGTCGGATTAACTAACTTGTTAAGTATTTCAACAAATAGTGTAACTGGTCCACTGCTACCCCTCGTAACATTTACCATCTGTTGAGCGGCATTTGCAATCCTTAATGACCGCTTCAGGCATAGTAGTACCCTGCAGTACAAGAATGTTATCGATTAGGCATAATCTCTAGTGTAGAGTGAGATGATAAATGAAAGTACATCAGAAAACAAGACAAGTACAGATAGAATTGCACATCCAATTGCAGAGAATCACACCTATCTAGCACGCCCAATAATGGCCCCTTAAAAATCCTTTACACATGTAGGAATATTAGGTTGACAAGTATGGAGTACCCAATATAGCTCTAGACCCAAAATCAACCCTATTAATCTTCCCTCTCCAACCCTCATCAACCTTAAGGTCGATACACGGTTGAGGCCCAAGGGAACAAGTGTAAAGCATGATAAGCTCCACACTGTACAACAAAAGAAGGCCAAAAAATGTATGTAAAACTGGCGAAACCATGTGATCCATGCAGCAAATACATGATCCTGCCTCAAGAATGAACCATTATCCAATGCACCTTAATTAAATAACTCAAATTACACGCCTGTGAAGCTGATAATATAACTTGAAAAGAGTTCTAATTGTTCCTAAACATGTACTTCTGAAGATAATGCCAGTGATTATTTTCACAAAGCTAACCTTTCTCCATCTTTGATGCCATCCTGATCATCAACCCAGAAGAGATGTGAACAGGCATAAACTGCTCTGCACTGATCAGGCTTCTTTAAAAGTTTTGCTGAATACTAAACAGAAAAGAACAGTCAGGATGCGATGAAGGGTAAATGGGATTTATAAGTAAGATACTCAAAACATTGATGTACCCCTGTGGCTTTATGAGTCAAGGTATCTCTATTTTCGATGCCAAATACATTCATCCTTTGCAGAGTCCCAATTATTAGGTGTATAGCAGTCACCTGAGCTTTAGAATCCTACAAATACAGAATTTTAACAGAAAAATTGAAGTCAAGAAAGTAACCCAGTTTCAGTTCTCTAAGAAAAAACTCGTATAATATATAGTAAGGGAATACAATGATTATATTTAATAATTACCGCAACTTCTTCCTCGTACAGTACAAAAGCTTGTGTGAAAAATTCATAAGCTACTGGTTCAAGATCACAGTCATTAGATGCCTGTGGATATGAATTTCAAAACAAAGGAAAAGAAAAATAAATCAAATTTGAAGCATTATGACTAGTCTAATCTGTATTTTTTTTCTACAAATATATAATGCTTGTGCTAGTGAAATATTTGGTATAAGCACAGGCATGATGATGTATAAAGAATTATTGGTGCCTGTGACTACATTATTTATCAATAAACTATTTTACTCTCGTACTAATTGTTCTTAAATAGTGCCCTTAATTCACTTTGCAGTAAAACTCGAATTTATCAATAAATATTACCTCAGCACATTGCAAGTACAGCCTCAATGCCAGTTCAGGTGACGGAACAACTGAAAGAGCCTCGATAATCTGCAACCATAGAAAGGAGTTTTTCCGGTGTCAGAGTATTTAAAAGTTATATCCTCGAAACCAACGATACGATACGAGAACTCATTGGCAAGCAAATGAGTTCAACACTAAGATGCACGGATAAGGATATGTAATTCAGATACAATACAATCCAATACGGATACCGATATGACCTTTTTGAAAAAAATAGGATACGTCGATACGTATTATAAAATTCAACATAATTTCATTAACATAGAAAACATTAATACAGAAGCATGATAATAGAAATAAAATAAAATACTAAAACAATTTATTAGCATGGTTTTACTTATATTAAATCATTATCTATTATCAAAAATAGAATTAATGTAACACAATTTTACATGTATTATTTAATACCAGTCACTATCTATTTCCAATAATAAAAATATATTTGTCAACTATAACACGGTTTCACACGTATTGAAAGATTAATAATATTGTGCATTTCCGATAAAGAATCTACTTGTTAATTTTTGAAACTCTAATTGTGTATTTTCAATAAATATTATTGATATTCAATAAGTTATTAAAATAATTTAAAAAATGCATATCGGATACCTATTGAAAATCATACAAAATATAAAGTAATTTAAAAATACGTATTGGATACATATCGAAAATTTAAAAAATATATAAGATAACTAAAAAAAGGTATCAGGTACGTATCTGAGGGTATCGGAGCTTAGATACGTATCGGATACGAGTACGTAACAAGTTTATAAGTATCGGTGCTTCTTAGGTTCAATATCCTAGCAGATAAGGAATTGGAAATTTCTAAGCTTTTATCACCTGATTCAAGAGCTGAAATATTTTCTTTGGGGTGGCTGGAACTTCTTCTCCAGCTACATCTCCATCCTGACCTAGCAATTTCCTGACCAACTACCACCGGGAACGGTGCATCAAATATAGGAAGGGATGAGAGTTTAAATGGTTAGTAAGCTTAAATATTGAGATAAATCCAGCACACTAAGTTATTTTCCCTTTCCCAGAAGGTGGGGGATAAACCTCCAGGGAGAGCGAATGATCACGTATATCAAGAAATGATAATATGAAATTCCCAAGAAGGTGGGTTTAGGATGTTGACATGACATCATGCTAGGCTAAACTTAAAAAGTTAACTTTGAAGTATATTTACTCGCAAGCAAAAAGCAAGTTTCAAAATAAATAGTATTTTGTTGATGAAAGTTAAAATGAGTTACTTATTTTGACACTAAGGTAAGTTACTTTCATATAGTAACTTTTTTTAACTTAAAAGTAAGATATCCAAACATGTTTGGGAATAATAACATTACTTCTTCTCAGGCTTAGACAAACATGCTCATGCATTACCAATATGCTCAGCATGTGAGCACCAATGTGAATGAAGCTCATGTGTGGGTGTATGCCATGATGCATCCCTCAATAGTTTTATGCAAGAAGTTGAAAATTGCTCATTTGCCAGCCAATCTTAGGTTCAACTACAACTATTGCAGCAACATGACACATACTAACAATAATTGATTTCTTAGTGATGAACTTTTGATCAAGCAATGATCATTCATAGAAGGCGTTTTCCCTTACAAAATGAAAGCCAATTTCATCAAAACACATGACAAGATAAAAATTAGAACAAAGAAGCAAAAAGAAAGGTCTTTTTCCACTTTTTGGGTCTAAAAGAGCATTTCAATGAAGCTTCTGTGTATTATTTTGAATAGTAGCAAAAACGTTTATATGTAGATCAGAAATGATCTTCTTAGTCAATATATACAGATGCCATTATGTTTCATTGTATCAGGGATGCATACAGCCAAAAACTGCAAAAGTGCAGAGATGTGTTAATTATCAGCTAGTCACAAATATACAGGAGGAGGCCCAAGTAAAAGTGATATCCTGAATGATACTAAATTCAATAAAGCAAATACCTCCATCTACATCTTGAATGTTTATGTTCTAAAATCACGAAACGATACCAGCATTTCGAATAGTGAAATGTACACACCTTGAGAGCAGAAAAAACAAGTGGAGGAACCGTAAAAGGCAAGCGTTTTGGACCTCCAGCCATTATATGTTTCCACACGGTATTTATTATCTGATTGCGTAGAAAGATCAAACATAAGATGGATGAAACAAGACTGGAAAAACATTTTGGAAAGACAGTAGTTAAGGTGACTCCATAATATGAAGCAACTCCATCAATTTTGTACAAATGCTACAGAAGGCATGAACACTAGGAACAATTTACAGTGCATCAATAATTTATTTAACAAACTACCACCATGGTCTTTAATCACCCTAGGAAACAGAACAGGTTAAGTTCATTAGGTCAAAACAATATTTGCATAATGTACAGACAAGAGTCTCAAATGTAATTTTCCTTCCGTTTTAAACTAAAATTTCTTGTAATCTAGTTGTTGGAATTAATTATGCCATCAGATATATGATTCACAACATTCATCAATATCAATACTAAGGAGATGAGAAAAACAGTAAACTTGAGATTCATCTCCTAGAATTTAAACTAACAACATAAATAAATTACTAGGCTCTGGTAATTATGAGAGTCCAAAAATGTGCATGCACTTGTCTATTGGAATATAAATTTGCATATTTCCATTACCTGAATTTTAGCATCCATGCATATATATTTTGATATTCCTGAAACTCGAGTACTAGAAGTACAATTAGTCCTAGTTCATGACTCTTTTACAACCTAAGTTTATCAGCTAATGTAGCCAGGAATACACACGTCCAACAACAATCTATGCCTTTAGTTTCAATAAATGTGAGTAGGGCATATGAATGATTTTGCTATTCCCTTCGATTAATAATACGTCTTTCGAAAAGCCTGAAGAACTAATTTTTTTCACAACCACAAAAAGCCATGCTAATTGTCGTATACTCTTGCTTTTATAAATTGAGATTGATTTGCTCGTCATAACAGTTTCTTTCTCCTACCCAAGACATTAGCCAACCAGTTAAGACAACTTTTTTCTTTATTTATCCTCCAACTTTTTTCTTCATTTATCCTCAAATAGTCTATCTCTAGTTGTAGGCAGATAGGCAGATAGACTCAAATTCTTGATTTATCCATTCGTGTTGCACGCACATCTTAGCCCCTGTTTGACACCTATTTTTTATCTCATTCTCATTCTCAATCACACATTCTCCAAATAAAATAATATTACACATAAACCCAAAAAACTCTTCTTACTTTTTAACCACACATTCTCTACATCAATCACTATTCAAAAACTCATTCTTCAAAAGAATGGGTGTCAAACACCCACTTAACATAATCATTTCCGCTACCTTCATTTTATGATCATTATGTATTTTAACGGTCGAACGCTTACTAACATACAGCATAATTGATCGTATATCTTCCAATCACGTAAAATCCATATAACACTTACCATTTTGTCCAACCGTATTAATTGATCTAGCTATCTGAAGAAGTCGTTCTTGAGATTCCCTATTTTAACTCCACACTTATATATATTCTTCTAATAATTAAGAAGAAAATCCATGCCTTCCGTTCTTGCTTCTATTTAACTAAAACCATTAAATTCTTAAGTACATTACAAAATGCAAACTTGAGATTTTGCCCCCCCACCCCCCTTGTAGTCTCATCGACCAAATTTTTATCATCAATGAATTACATATAGCAGGGATGGATAAGCATTGTATGCTCATCTTATACTATAACAAAAGACAATGACTTGGATGGGAATCTTAATGCAAACCGATTGTAATAGGAAATTCTTGGGTAATACTTCCACTTACATTAATTTTTTTAATATTGATATATCATTTATCTAATACATTGTTCTTTCTTTCTCTGGCACCCATATCCTCAAAAGAAATGTTAACGAAACCTACTTCTTGCTCTTTTGCTTGCTATATTACATGATAATAGACTAGATAACAAGTACCTGGCATTTACTAAACTAAGAAACTATGCATAATATCTCCTATTGATTTCCCAATAGGTAAGCCCACTGTCAAACTAAAGATGGAACGGGTATGTCATTCAGGATTGTTTGGTTCCAGTACGTTATGACGAAGAATTCACATGTATATGTGCACAAACACACAAATTTCCGTCCAGGAAGTGAACGACAGCAGCTATTTTGCGCTCCTTCCAATTTATTTTCAGTGTAATACAGGAAAGCCAAAAAGAAATGCAGAATTAAATGCCCAATGCTTTTACTTTTTGTTACTAGATGTGTTACTGAAACACTAAGCCAAAAGTAGCAATGATAAATGAGAATAACCAAAAGTGTTACACGTAACAAATTTTTTTGCCCGCAACAGATTCATTACCTTTAACATCTCCTCTGGATCATCATTATACAGCATATGCACGAGGCGAGCAACAGAATTTTGCTCCTCCTTGAAATCCTCTTCATCTAGCTATGGGCCAAGAAATCAAATAACAAGAGAAGAGATTATATATTAGCCTATATTAACCAATAGATTAAAATTATGGAAAGCCTATAAGAAAATAAAATCATTTAAGAATAAATAATAAGAATATTCAGATTGTTCAGAAGCAATGCAGTTACGAAGAAATGAAAGTGATTGGAGAGACATTTTCCACATACATCATCTGCAGAAGTTCCATCCATATCCTTTATAAGACCTTTGATCAATTCAAACAAAACCTCAACCTGCAAAGAGTAATTAAATCACATTTATTTAAGTAAAAACCAAAATCACATGTAAAGCCAACGAGGATTCTACCTTGTCAGAAGTTGACACGCTAGTACTGTTTCTCATAATGCTTTGGATGATAACCATTGCCATAACTTTATTTGTTGCAGCATCAAGGTGATCCATCACACGTGGATAATTAGAAAGTGTGAGAGCAGTGACAACATCGTCATATTTCTCTAGTGGAGCACTCAGAAGCGCAACAACTTGTTTCGTTACTCTACTATCTTCAAGCTTTGCTTTTCCAGATAACTTTTTTACACATGCTCCCTATCAATGAAGAAGACACGCAGTCAAAGTGAGAAACAATGTGTGACTATGAGGTCAACGGGATGTGTGCTAAATGACGTGACACAATGGACTCTCTCTCTCTCTCTCTCTCTCTCTCTCTCTCTCTCTCTCTCCCTCTCTCTCTCTCTCTCCCTCTCCCTCTCTCTCTCCCTCCCCCCCACTCCCTCTCCCTCTCCCTCCCTCCCTCCCCGTGTAGTGAGCTTGTGCATGATTTATGCGTGTGTTAATAAACATTTACTGGTCTGAAGTAACGGAACAGCGCACTAAAATTCCAAGAAAATGATACTCAAGGAGTTTCACAGATGATCCCCATATATTATGTTTAGATGCCACCTTCCGAGATATAAATTTTTGTCAACAACTCAATAAATAACATACCAAAACTTGATCCACATAATCCAGCCGATCAGGATGGACATGAAGAGTGAACGTCAGAAGAGAGACATATAAAGTAATTGCTCCAACAACAGGCATGTTAACCTGTGCTTCTATGACCTGCATCAGAAAACATTTTAGACTGAAATCTAAAAGGAAATGGTACACTTAATCATTCTATCACATGTTTAATATGATGAAGTATACAATTACACATAACGGAAAGAAAGGAATACATGAAATTTTAGTATCATCCAGGTTGGCAGAACAACAAGAAGAAATATTAAACGGACAGGAACAGAAAATGCAGGAGACCTAGGCCCCTAATAGCAGATGCTATGTAAATTCCAATCATGCAGAATGCACAAATCAAAAATGCATTTGTATAGGTCCTATTAGTAGCTTGCGGAAATTTTGTGCCCGGTGGTGGTGGAGTCAGATAAGAATTTCTTTAAAACAAGTGAAGGAGCAACCGCAAGCTTAGCTTAAGTGCTCAATGAAAGTATTAAACATATTTTTATCTATATGTATATTAATTATCATTTCCCTCTTTACGTCAACAGACAGATGTTGCTTTACAATAAACTCTGTAACTGGCAAAGCAAAACCTTGCAAAGTTGGGAAGAAACATATTTCTAAATCATTCCTTGCAAAACAAGTAATTAGTGCATTTCCTTTTGGAAAACCCCAACAAAACATATTTGTTGCAAAAATTCTCTGCCTGGTGGTTGAAATCAATAAATACTAGTCCGAAAGCAAATCCTACCTCACTGTCCATGGAGCGTGGGGGATTGTAAGATGCAGGGAATTAGATCAAGGAATTTTTAAGAAGAATTGGCATTCATTCTATCATTGCTGAAGACCTTTGGTTACTTAACCAGCTCTAAAACAAACATGGGACCTCGGTTTAGAAGAGTGGAGCTTAAATCAGATTCTGACATTACCATTGATCTTATAATAAATGCAGAAACTGATATCCATGCATATAGCTAATTGAGGATTGCAGATCTCTTTTGAGAAAGCAATAGGAGATTACATTGTTTGGTACACACAAAAGGAAATCAAGGACATTTGTCCTTGTTTTATATTGTATTATCCAATTTACCTCCTCCATGGGTGTTATCTTTTTTTTTGTATTAGATGGAAAAAAGTGTATAATATCCTACGAATTAACTGCCATAAGGACTCCTCCGTACCAAATCATAATAATATATGCAAAACCACAACTGTACTCCCATCTCTGTTCAACAAAACATTTAAGAAGCATATCTATATGTACAGAGATAATCGCCAAGAAAAGCAAGTCCAAAGTTTAATGGGATTTACTCCTAGATTCTAGGCTTTCATGCCTACAATATATGTCAATATCCGCCACCCCAAAAGTAGCAAAACAAATTACAATTGAGTATGGCATTCCCTCTACATTTATGTTCAGGTGATTTATACACGCAGATGAAGTCTATATGTAAATGTGGCTGCCAAGCGTGCCCCAAAGGTTAGCACAGATGGATGTGATTATAAAGAAACAGAAAATAGAAAACCAATTTTAAGGTTGCAGGAGACCTTTAGAGAACTTCAGTAAAATTCATCATTTTACCCAAGAGATTTTTTCATCAAGAATATTTTGTTACCTTAAAAGATATATGGTGGAATTCAGAAATTGATTCATCCACATATGAATGCATTTCAAAATGCTAAAATAATTAGTCAATAAATGGAAGAAAAAAGACGAACTATTGGACACAAAATAATCTTATTTTTTACAAGAATTCAGTTTTTAACAATAATAAGAACCCATATCAAATCACGCACCCACCCACAACATGTATTTTGACCAAAACTCTATTTCTGGAATGCAATAAATAAAAGAATCAAAACTTACCTTTCCAATTGCATTGCTCAACTTGGTAAAGGCTTCAACTTGCAAAAATTCAGGTAAGACCTAAATAGGGAAAAGAATCACAATGAACAAAATAAGGAATCCATTAGCAGGAGTTGTACAAAAGTAAAATGACTCACTTCTGGACTTGAAGCAGCATAGTTTGACAATCTCTCCATCAGTCCAGATAAAACAGTCTTGATGTCAACTGCAGACTGAGAATCAACATTATGCAACATCAAGTAAACTACTTATCACAAAATGCATGTTATTAAGGTCCCGAAAAACAAGTTTGAGCAAGGCCAAAAAATTTTAATGCATGATAATTGGTACAATTATCCCTCTAAAGAAACATTTAACAGTTAAACTCTGTTCAACTGATATCTGTTCTTTAACATTAAAGGACTATGTTGGTTCTCCGCAGAAAGTGCCATACTACCATATAACGTTCACACAATCAGGTAAAACATATTATTCAAAATGATAGTGCTTTTTCTCAACCTTCTACTTCAGGAAATCTCTTAGAATTACTAAACAGAGATGCACACATGCATGGACCACATAACAAATTTCCTAATATTGCAGAGGCCTCAATCAATTTGCTCGCATATTTGAGTCATTCTTCTTATCACATATCACTTTTAAAAGAAGTTAAAGAAACAACATGAATATTTTCAATAAAGAATTTGAATGGTATTATTATCAGAAAAACACTACATGCAAATACGAAGTTGAAAGCATAGATCATTCTCAAATTATGATGCAACGAACTTGCATTGCCTGGTTGAATGGCACCATATACAAAAGGTTATAATCTTCATAACACTACTCTTTATCTGGTTCAGCCAAAAAAAGGAGAAAGAAACATTGTGCACTAGGAAAAGAAATCTCAATGTATGATAGGCTACTCACTTGAAGTTGAGGGCAAGCTCCCAATAATGTCTCAAGGGTCTGCAAATGGTACTCATCTGGAAAGACCTGAATTATGCAGTCCATCAAATAATATTGGGCAAGTTCGTCCTTACAATTAACAACCTGCAGAAACCATTTGATTGCACATTGTAAGATCTTCATATCTTAAAGATACACTGAATCAGACGAACTAACCTGCTCCAACACCCTTGGAAGAACAGTGTCTCTATAGATTTCAAGGTCAACACCTTCTATCTGACTGAGAACATGTAAATTTTTCCCAACCTAAAACATCAGAGGGATGTTATAATAATATATTTATAGAAGTTAAAAGGGAGTTAAGATATGACAAGAAAAATTAACTGCTTTGAAGCATTCGTATTACAAGATCACGCAGCTCGTTCCTTTCCTTGTCAAGTTTCTCTTTCTCTCTTACAGGTCCCTACAGACCATAAAGCCCGAAAGTCTCAAGTCAGCATTATAAAATCGTAAATCTATCTTAATATTACACCTGCATGGTCAAAACATGCCCTCGAGATCCTTTACACTTTTGTGGCATGCAAGTTTTCAGATGCCATGTATGTCAAAAAAGCAAGAAAAAATTACAGAGCTACATCCACAAACCTGGTGCTGCATCCGGACCCAAAGTTTGTTCATCTCCGCAAAATTTTGCAGCACAAATTCTACAGCATCCATGAAAGTGTCACCTTCACTACAGGAACACCAATGAAGTAACACATAACAAAAAGGTCACAAGTCGCAGCTACTGCAATTAATATCATGCAATGATTAAAACGTTTAGCAAACATGTGGCAAACAATATAGAACTAACAATCAAGAACTAATGGAAATATCAAATAAGTATTCCAAATATTTCACATATGGAATTTTTTATTGATTGTAAGATATACCAAGCTAGCACATGCATGAAAATCTGCTAAACTTGTATCTGGGAAGTGATGTTACTTGACATTCAAAAATATGTGATGTTACATGGCATTCAAAAATATCTAAGGGTAAAAGCTTTAGATGCATATGAAAAAATGTAAATATATGCATGTCAGTGGATGCTAAGTTAAAAGAATACCCATGTCAAATGGCCTACATTAAGCATGGAGTTCAAAGGAAAAGAATAAAGCCAAACCAGAGAAAGAAAAAATAAGCAAGATGAGACCACGTATATGAAAGTGCAAAAGAACTACAAAGGGCAAGTGATGATATGAAGATTAGTAATGCAGTCAGTGTGCATTACTTTTCTGTTTAAAAAATTAAGCCCCTGTTTTGTTTGGCTAATAATCAAATTTTTAATAGATTTTGATGAAAGTTGATAAAATGTATGACTAAAAAATTGATAAAAGTTATAAATTCTATAAAATGTGTCTTCGAAAATAAGTTTTGGAAAAAATGAATTCTAAAAAATTGGGACCAGACAACAGGGTAAATAGAAAAAGAGAGATTTGGTTGTCACTGGCATGAGCATGATGAAAATAGTCAAATATTTTGCATGCTTAATTTTATAAGTCAAAGAACGAAGTAACGTGCAGGAGAACAACTGTCTTACCCTTCATACTCGGAAGCAATATCGGGTAATTTGTCTCTACTAATTTGAGCAAGATAACTCCTCAAAAAGAGCCCACGTATGGGATGCTGAACAGCGTGACACATTTCAACAAGGTCTTTGAGAACATCTTTAGCAGGGGCCTCTTTCGATTTTATATAAACAGAACCAACTGTACACAGGAGATACCTAATAAATTGACAAAACAAATATTATGTGCCTAGGGAACCTCTATTTTTTGGAAAAAAAACATAGATTTAATTGCACAAGCCTAAATATGAAGGTAAAATGGTAGGTGGAAGAAAAAATAAGCAAATTAAACAGTTATATTTCAAATGGAATAGCATAGAACTGTCATTAAATTTACTTGAAACAAGATTTAGCAACTCTAAAATCCAATGAATTCATGAAAATTATTTAGAGCATTGTTTAAATATCCCGATTGAGACCCACCCCAGAGCAAAGCGAACAAAAAACACCTCAAGGCACTGATCGTGAGGTATTTCCTGGAGGTGCACGCCTCAATTGAGTGGGGGCACATGCCTCAAGGCTGGTGAGGAGTATGCTCCTTAACTCTCCATGCTTGTTTACTTTTCTTTAGGCGTGGGCTCACAAAGCATTGAAATTTCTAATTGAGCAACTTCAGGGAATAGCCAAGGACCCAATATCTACTACTAAAACCTAAAAAAAAAAAAAAAAAAATTGTTTTCTGACTAGCTCACCTTGGCAATTAGTTATTACGCAATCAGTTATTAATAAAACATTAGAAAATTATGTTTACACTAGACCCACCTAGGGAATAGTACATTTCCCACCACTAAACTAATAGTTTATTTTGCTTTGTAGAATTATTTTTGTTTGTTTGCAAACTTTAATTTGATCTATTGTGAATTTTGAAGATTGTTTATGATTTATTATGCACTCATTTTTGCATTTTTAAATTTTTAACAATTTTTTGTTTCACCTCACCAAGGAAAAACACTTCAGTGCCCAATCATACCTTTTTAAACATCGATCTAGAGTTTTTAATTAAGATTAGACCATTATCAAATCAAACTGTAGGAATATGAAATTTGTCTATCCGATTCAAAACCATGCATGACTTTCAAAAATAGATATCAATTTCTTTTCTGTTGATCACTAGATATTTAAATATTCATTCTATATTCTTCATCAATGGAGAGTGATTTAAAGAAAAAGAAACTCAAAACTGCTTCAATTATTCAGTAAATGGAACACAGTTAGATGGTTGAAATCCAAAGCCTTCTCACTATGCTACACAAGGATAGCAGGTGTGTAGAACCAGCTTAAAAGTGCAAGCAGCAGTAATTTGTGCGATATAATGCACATATATAAAGATATTAATAAATGAAGCCAATATAACAAACTCCAACACAAATCACAGCTCCAGCATAATCAGAGAAATCCTTAAACCATGTAATATAAGATGAAATATTGTTAAATCATTAACTATGCATATAAAAGGTGAAGTAAGCAACATAAAATTAATACTCAACTCTATGAGACTTACAGTCGAGGCAAAATGTTTCCAGCATGTTGAACAAGTTCATATAGATCAACCACAGGACAACCATGCCTGTCCTCATCCTTGAAGAACATTTCCAGCCTCCTCAATTCATCAAACACGCGCATATCTATTCCATAAAGTGAATAAAACAAACAATTCACGGAATAAACATATAAACTCTAAATAATAAAATAGATCACCGGGAGAATTTGGATCCAGGAATCTTACATAGCTCATAATATTTGTGAGGCGAGAGTCTCGAAGTTCGAAGCTCAGACAACAACTGCGCCGAGTATTTAAGTGCTTCTCTCAGATTATTCGAATCCTGAATTTTTTTTCAAATACGAACAAATTAAAATTGTATTTAACTTGAGAATCTAGGGCTCTAAGAATTAAATTTGGAAATTACCAAAGCGCGATGCAAATAAAATGCATTGTGTTGAATTCCGGCTATGCCTTCGGCGAGCCATTTCTCCTCGTCTTCGATTCCGTTTGATATCATCATTTTCCTTGTTTCTCTTTCTGGACTGACCTCGACTCAACTGACTGACGTTGGAATAATAAGGAATTGCATCGCTCGTTTCTTGTTTTGATTCCAAGGACAATCTGTTTTCTTAAATTAATTAATTAGGGGAAGCAAAATGAGCTCAGAGAAGAGGTCAAACTCCCATCCGGTCAACTATTTAGGACGGGGAACTGGCTGATGGCCTCTATCAAGATGTCATTAATCATACGACCGTAACCTATTCTTTATTCACTGCAATCACCTTCTCAAGTAGATATCTTTAAAATAGTCCAAGAAGGTACCCTTAAAATAGTCCAAACGTTTGGACCGTTTCAGGGCCCAGACGCCCGGATCATTGTCCAAACATCTGTGCCCGAACATCTAGGCAATCTGGCCCCACACACATGGTCATTTTTCGACGGGAGTTGGTCATTGTATTATTTACGGTATCAAACCTTTAAAAAAAATCGCAGTTCTAGACCTCATTGATGGTTTCCGCCCATTTGACCACGAAAAGTCGTTATTGACCCTAGACAAAAAAAATTATAATTTCCACCAAATAGACAAGGATAATTTTGAAATTACACACTTTTCTTTTTAAAATGAAAAAAATGTCAGTTACACACCATTCCATAATCCATTATGGAACCTGTGAAAACCTACGAAGAAGAAGACCACCGATACGAAGAAGAAGAAGATCTTCCATCAGATTTTGCATCCCATATTCGAGGCTCTCTTCCCCAACATGTATATGGTAAGCGTGCGCCCTGAAATTTCCATTTGTGGTATGAAACAATGCGCTTATAAGCTGTGCTTATAGATTGTTGTCTAGTACTGGAAAATGTAAAGATTTTGCATGATTTAATAACTTGGAAGTTAATGTGATGTGTAATAGATCGTTCTGTACATGTGCATTGCTCGAACAAAAAAGGGTTAGGGCTTGAATTTTTTTTTTGTTTTCATTTTTTTCAGGAGAAAATACAAAATATTTTAGCATATGCCTACATCATGGTGGAGCTTTATTGGGAAAGATGAGAAATTTTATATACAAGCATGGCAAAGTAAGTTACATAGGCTATGTCGACCCTGATTTCTTCAACAGATTTCTTCTTGACAATTCCATGAAGATGATTGGATATTCTGGTAGAGTCTGTACAAGATGGAAAAGAAGAGATTGAGTGAAGCATCATTCTGGTTGGTGAAAGATTCAGATTTCATGAATGTGGTGAAGTGGTTTGGTGAAAAGAGGATTGTTGAAGTGTATTGCTTGCCTGTAGTTGAGGTATTGGAGTTTTCATGGGATGAAAGTATTTCTGTGGTTGATTGTAAGACTGGTGAGGAGTTGATAAATGTTGAAAAGTTTAGCGTGCATGATGAACCAGTGGATGAGGAGCAATTGTGCTATGTTGTTGAGGTTTATGATGATTCATTAGAAGGTGATGAGTCATACATTGTTGATGAAGTAGATGATTTGCAGCATGGTTAATCAGAATTACAGGCTTGTGAAACTGATGTGCATGCTACTGAAACTCATGTGCAGCATAGTGAATCAGAGGTGAATGTTGGTGAACATGATGTGCAGCATGGTTAATCAGAGGTGTAGGCTACACAAACTGAGGTGGAACATGGTGAATCATTGGTGCAGTATGGAGAAAATGAAGTGCGGCAAGTGAACCGCATTATGGTGTGCATCTTGGTGAACCAGAGCAAACTGAAGCACGTGTTGAAACTGAAATAGATCATCGTGTTGAGCAAGAAGACCATGTATATGATGAGCAGTAGATTCCACATATCCTTAGCAACATGATGAATATGAAGAGGGTTTTTTAGAGGATTTCAATTACTCAGAGTATGAGCAGGAAGAAAATATACCCATTGATGATAATGATACAACCACATGTTTTAGGCTGAGTAAAGGATTTGGTATTAATAAAAATAGTGGAAGGAGTGAACAAGAAGGTGAGGCAGCTCCTCAAGAAGAAGCTGGAACAGATTATGACGACTTAGATGAGTTTAGGAGCTTATCCAATGACAATGAGGGTGAGGGATCATCTGCCAGAAGGATGAATGAGTGATCCAAAGTTCAAGTTAGGGATGAAGTTTAACAATGTCAAGGTTCTAAGGGATGCAATTGTTCAATACTCAGTTAAAAATTTCAAGCAACTCAAATATGTGAAAAATATGAAAACACAATTGAGAGTTAGATGTCAAGAAAACTGCCATTGGGTCTTATATGCATACCAACAACCAGATAAGAGTATCAGAATTAACACCTTCAAATATGAGCACACATGCACCATTATATGGGAAAATAAAAGGTTTAATGCTGGTTATTTGGTAAAAAATATACATTAGAAAGTTTAGGTCTG
Organism: Fraxinus sp. D2006-0159; assembly: GCA_903798375.1. Lineage (NCBI taxonomy): Eukaryota > Viridiplantae > Streptophyta > Magnoliopsida > Lamiales > Oleaceae > Fraxinus > Fraxinus sp. D2006-0159. Next base: position 17,554 of record CAIGRQ010314808.1, read on the forward strand.
ATCCCAATATGTCAATAAGCAGTTTTGTGGGATTATGAAGAGGAGTTAAAAAGAACAAATCCTAGTAGTATAGTGGAGATTGAAGGGCAGGTGCTACATTTAAGAGATTGTATATATGTTTGGGGGCTTGTAAAACGAGTTTTAAGGCTTCCAGTAGGCCAGTTGTTGGGTTGGATGATTGCTTCATAAAGTCTGCACAAGGTGGACAGTTGCTAGCAGTCATAGGAATTGATGATGAGAATTGTATGTTCCCCATAGCATGGTTAGTTGTAGATGCTGAAAACAAAATAAATTGGTAATGGTTTATACATTTGTTGGTTGATGACATATAGATGTATAACCCTAGAGTTTGGACATTCATTTCTAATAAACAAAAGGGTTTGGTAGATTGTATAAGTCAATTATGTGAAGGGGCTGAGCACATGTATTGTGCTAGAAATTTATTCAATAATTTCACTTTGGTACACAAAGGCTTGACCTTTAAGAACTTATTTTGGGCTGCAGCAAGGGCCATAACTATGCCAGAGTGGAGAAATGCTATGAATGAGTTGAAAGAAGTTAATGAAGATGCTTACAACTGGTTTACTGAAAAACTACCATCCCAGTGGAGCAGATCACATTTTGAAGAGCATTCCAAGTGTGATATTCTTTTTAATAACCTGTACGAGACATTCAATTTTTCCAATGTTGTTGCTAAAGAGAAGCCCATCATCTTTATGCTGGAAACAATAAGACATCAACAAATGATAAGAATGAATGCAAAAAGGGAGTCAGCACAGAGGTGAGACCATGCATTCGGGAGAAGGGTAATGAAAATCATTGAGAAGACTAAGGGTGAGGCGAGATACTTGAAGGTAGACTACGCAGGTAGTCATAAGTTCGAGTGGCAAAACATGAATGTACATGCAGAAAATGACAGCTGACTGAAATGTCATGTCCCCATGCAATATCAAGCATATTGTCAAAGGATATATGCATATATGAATACATTGATCCATATTACAGCAAGGAAACATACATCATGTGTTACTCTCCGGTGATCCAATATATGTCAGGGCTAGAGCTATGGTTAGGGCTGGGAAAGCACCCTTTTAATGAACCACAGAGAAAAAACAGGCAGGCAGACCTAAAAAAATGAGAAAGAGGTCACAGACGGAGCCACTTGAAGGAATTAAGTTGGGAAGGACTGGCATAAAAATGACGTGCAAACGATGTGGGGGATCTACACATAACAAAAGAAGCTGTAGGGGACCATTGCCTAGTGAAGCTAGTTCACAACAAGAAGCAGAAGCAAGCACGCACCCGAAATCTCAACAAGATACACAATCAAGTGCGTCAAAGGGGAAGAAAAGAGCGCCATCTGGAATAACTTCGAAGTCACAACTGAAGAAGTTCAAGACTCAAGGATCGAAATCTTCAACATGGTGTGTTTTCTCCTTTCATATTTTTTGCTATGAAATGAACTTATTTTGTCAATATTATGATTTTGTAAAGTGAATTGTAATTATTTTGCAAATGTTGTATTTGTTGAAATGTGGAATGGAATGGTTTATGCTGCAAATGTTGTGATTTCATATGTTGTCCTGGACCGTTGAGGTTGAATTCATTGCATTACATTGTTGTCACCTGGTTTTCAGCAAACATTGGGTCTAGGCAATTAGGTTTTATGTGAAAATATTGGTATTTCTTAAGCAACAATCGCAAAAGGTTTGGTACTAATAGTGCAACGATAACCAAATGTTTGGTATTGTCACTACAACTACAATAAAATGTTTGGTACTTTCATTGCAACTATAACAAGGGTGTGGTATCTTTGATGCACCATATATGAAACATTTGGAGCGTGATTTGAACTTTAACTTCTCATTAAACAAAGTGTAGAAATAGAAATAGAAATGTGAAAAGTGAGTACCATCTAGAATACAATACAAAAAGGGGCATTTCATTTGAAGGAAAATGGTACAAACACGACCACATTTATATCCACATTTCACAACATATAACACAAAACCCCCAACGCCTAAACACTAAGCCTAAATTTCTGAAGCTAAAAACGCTCATTCTACAAACCCAGCCTACATACATAGGTACAAACTTATTTTACAAACACTCCACACACAGAGCCGAACAGCCAAGACTTCCACAAATTTGGTCTTGTTGCTTGGAGGTAATAGACCTGGAATAAGCTCCCCAGATCTCTCACACATAGGAGGGTCACACCACACAAAAAAGATACATCCACCCAGATCTGGCTTCGAGGACAGGTGAGAAATTTTCTTCTTGGTGTTGACCTATGATTAAATATAACTTCATTTGTTTTGATTATAACAAACAATACACATATGTTCTCTAACAAGTTTTATTAAGCTTTTTATGAATATATCCTCTCAAGCATTCA
>CAIGRQ010314948.1:0-16914 GCA_903798375.1 Fraxinus sp. D2006-0159
ATGAATAATTTATTTATTTATCGATAAATAAATAATCTTGCTAAATGAATATATTTTTTTTTCTGTCCCGAGGGTATTATTTTATCGAGGTTTAACTGTAGTTCGATGACAAAATTCCGAACGAATAAGCAGAATTTGACGTTCTGAGTTTTAGGGAAATATTGTGGGTTGTAAGGTGGAAAGATTATTATTATTTAAAAAGATTTGAATAGTGATTTTCAGAAGAATACATGGTTAAAAATAGGAAAAAAATTTAAATTTACGTATCAAATATTTTATTACATGAATGCGTAATTAAATATATTTATCTATAAAAAGAGTTTTCAAAAAGGATACGCAAAGACTTTCATCAAGCAAATTTTGGAGCCATTACTTTCTTATCCATGTGGGCCATAGGTGATTGATTAGGGGTGTGGGCCCCATTAGAAAGAAAAATATACAAATGGTCATATACATGGACAAGTAGAGGGATCTCGTGAGAAAATGCAGCTTTATAAAGTTACGGGTGTGTTTGAGTCACATTATTTTGAAATAATGTATTTTGTAATAATAGATTGATAAATAATGTGTAGTTAAAAAAAAGAAATATTATTAATGTGATAGTAAATATTATTTTATCGAAGAATATACGATTAAAAATGAGTAGAAGAATGAGAATGCAAATTTTAATGTATACCAAAAGTATGTAAATATATAAAGGTTACAAGACTATTCAACTCTTTTTTGGTTTTCTTAAAAAACTTAATTCAACATTAACTCCAAATTTAATAGGATTCACAATTTTTGATTCACATATTTCATCAATCAATATTAAAATCTACCAAAAATCTGATTTTTAGGAAAATGAAAATGGGAGCTCAATATAGTTCAACTAGTTTCCAAATTAAAATTTGATTATACGACGAGACTAATTTTCTACCCCAAACCCATCCATGTAGGCCATAGGCGTGCAACATTGGGGATGGAGGTAGTGATTGCCCCACCCCGCCTCGAATTGGACGAAAAAAATCCGTCCCGATGGGTTGGTGGTACGGGGTGGGGCGGGGAGGAGGTGTCTCGCCCCGAAGCACTCCGTGAAGAATAAAAAAATAATTAACTACAATTTTTTTTAAAAAAATTAGTTAATTGTAAAAAAAAAAATTTAAAAATTAAACGCGGCAATCTAGCGCCCTGAACCCGTAAGACGGGGTGGGATGAAGTGGGGGAGTGGAGGGACGAGGTGCCCCATCGCGAACCCGCCTCGTTGTCATCTCTAGATGGAGGCAATTTGAAACATTTTCAAACTTATGGTGGAAAATATAATACGTAGAAAAGAGGGCTCTTATGGGAAAAAAAAAATATAAGGTTCTAGACAAGACAAAAATGTAGTGACTTGCGCACCCTTAAATATATTAAAAAAAGAAGAAGAAGAAGAAGAAGATAGAGTACAAATAAGTTCATGTTTGGTACACATTAAAATTTTCATTTTCATTCTTCTACTTATTTTCAACAATATTTTTCAATAAAACAATATTTTTCATCACGATAATAACTTTTCCCTTTTTTTTTTTTCAATCGCACATTTTTCATCAATTTACTATTTTAGAATACATTCTTCCAAAATTATGTGGCTCAAACACACCCTTAGCGTAAAGCAATAAACAAATAAATGAAGGAAGTATTACACGGTGCCAGTGCTTAAGCTTTGTGTGTGAGAGAGATATAGGGGGGTTTAAGGGAGGGTTTAGGTGTACCAGCTGGTGATTAAAGATTAAGACACATTAACTAAACTCTGATTAATAATTATCACTGATAACAAAGAATTAACCAGAAATACCAACCCACAACAGCCAAGATAGAGAGAGATGTACACATTTCTATTAACAAAACAAAGAGAAAAGTAGAGATAGAGAGAGAAAATGATGGCGTGTAGGCATATAGGTGTATAGAAACTGATCATCGGTGTATTAAAAGAAGCATCTAGAGAGAAAATGATCGCGTGCAGGCAAATAGGGAGGCAAATAGGGGTATAGATACTGATCATCGGTGTACTAAAAGGCGCATCTAGACATAGACGACGCAATGCAAGGTGTGAATGTCAAATCAAGTGGTTTGACGTCTTAGGCGCGATTATGCGCCCATTAATATTTTTTTTAGTTAAAACTTAAAGTTCGATTTACATTTGAAACTTCACTTTTCGTTACAAATTTTTGAAAAAATGTATAAAATTTCTATAAATCTATTTTAAGTGTTTGATATGCATTATTTTTAATTATTGTATAATTTTTTGATTGATTAAAAATTAAAATAATATTACAAGAAAAATGTCTCGCCTAAGTCCTGGCCTCTACGCATTGGTCCTTCTAGAAAACTGCTGATGATACATGATAAAGGGTTGGCGATGATTTTCTTGTGCTTTAAACATTGAACCTCTTCTGGGTTTTTAGATTCTTCACTTTCTTGTTATCTTCTCTCACAGTGTACTAGAGTTAGAGAGAGAGAGACACACACACATATAGAGAGAAGGGGGAAGGAACTGTAATTTTTGAAGTATTGGGAGCTTTTCATCATTGGGTTTCACTCTTCAGGTTGGTAAATTTTTTCAAATAAATTGATTGGTTTTCTTTGTATTTTCTATTTCTGCATGGGTTAGATGATTGAATTCAAGAATTTGGTTGTTAGTTACTGTCTTTATTGAAAAATAATAAAATGGTTCTTAGAAACTAGTACTATCACATATATAGTTTTTTTTTCTTTTTTCCCTTTCAGAATAGGTAAATTGATAGTTGATACTTTCTTGATTATAATTGAATGCTTTATTTTTTTCTCAGAATTTTGATCACTAATTTTGTTTTGTTGGATTGAAAAACTGGATACTCCAGTGACCGGTTTTTAAGGCTTAAAAAAAAAAAATAATAAATAAAAAAAATTTCTGGAATGATTGATATGCATTTTGATTGTTGAATTTTGAATATTGACACTCTAGTTTATGAACAAACTGTTAATTCAACCTTCCATTTTAATTTTGCAATGTTATTTGTTACTTTCAAGCATATACATGTTACCGGAAGGTATTGTTTCAGGATTTGCTTTCTCACTACGCACCATTGGGCACGACTGGACTGTATAACTAATGCCTCTTTTTCTTTTTTAGTGTTGTCCAATCTTCCCGACCAAACACGTTGTATGTAATTTCTGTTTCATATTTGAATTGCCAAAAGTACCAGTAGCTCTGAAACTTTTCGATGGCTACATGTTTTCCAAGTTCAAATAATCAAAGAGACTCCACAACAATGCTTTATCCAAGGGTTCCTTTGCCCGGTTCATATTCTGAAACACCATTTCTTCCTGGTAATACGGGGATGTATATGAATTTCTTGTCGCATTCAGATGTTCAGCCCATTGGATCTTTGGATTCCAACACGTCTCGACAAGAAACTCTATCAAATCTTGTAGGATCATCAACTGTAGATCATGATTTTAGCATGATTCATCCAATGGGTGGAGTTTCTGGCATTCTTCAAGGCGCTACAAGTTTGGAGGGACGAGGATTATCCCTGAGTCTCAGCACACACGATCCATCACGAATGAATATGTCATCTATCCAGTATCTGAGCTCTAATCCCGATTTCTCCCCATTATCGTGTCCGAATCCATCTATATCAGGTGAAACCAGGGGCCAGAATGTTTCTTTTGAAGAAAACGACGATTCTCAGATTAAGCAATCAAGGCGTAACGAATATATGGTTTCTGACGTTCCCAGAAGCAATTTGAATGCGAAAAAGGCTGATATCCCTGCATATGGAATGTCAAGTATTTCTAGTGTGGTTCCTAATTCCAAGTACTTGAAAGCAGCTCAACAATTGCTGGATGAAATTGTTAATGTCAGACAAGCTATTATGGAGCAACGCAACGGCTTTATTAAAACTGCCAAAGAAGCTGATGGAGAGTCAGGGAATGGAACCTCGGACCCTTCGTCTAGCAGCATCTTTCCTAGTGAACTTTCAGCCGCCAAGAAGCAGGACGTGCAAGATAAGATCACAAAGCTTTTATCAATGTTGGACGAGGTACAATCCCTGTCTTGACTTGCTAAAGCCAATGAATTAACTTTTCTCGTCAATGGTGATTTTAAGAGTTCGATTTCTACTATTTCCTAATCGTTAATTGTATAATCAAACAATATTGTTATGCACAATATTTAAATGAGCCTCTGGTTTGTTGCCAAGACATTAACCATGTATATATCTGTTCTTGGAGAGGTATCTCATAATTATATACCCTGCTCCAAGATGGTTGAAGCTTGAAAAGCAGACTGACTAATTGTCTTCTCTCTCTCAATCATTTTCATTTCTCATTTAAGATTTAATCATTACAGGTTGATCAAAGGTACAGACAGTATTATCATCAGATGCAAATCTTGGTGTCATCTTTTGATGTAATAGCAGGATGTGGTGCAGCCAAACCTTACACGTCCCTCGCCCTCAAGACAATATCCCGTCACTTTCGTTCCTTGCATGATGCAATAAATGGCCAGATTCGTGTGGCACGAAAAAGCCTTGGAGAGGAAGATTCTTCAGCAAATGGTAAAGGGGTTAGAATATCTCGACTGCGTCATGTAGATCAGCGACTCAGGCAACAGAAAGCCCTTCAGCAACTTGGAATGATGCGACCACATGCTTGGAGGACACAGAGGGGACTCCCAGAAAGCTCTGTTTCAATTTTGCGTGCTTGGCTTTTTGAGCACTTCCTTCATCCGTTCGTTCTGCAAAACTCTATTTTGTTTTAAACATTTTTCTCTCTCTTTATCGATACTATTGAGTTTGTTTATAAAATTCTTACATTTGATAGATTATTTTTTCTTTCTCCAGCTACCCTAAAGATTCGGACAAGACCATGCTATCAAGGCAGACCGGCTTGACAAGAAGTCAGGTGAAACAATCTCCATCTCATAAAATTATTTCTCTTGTGAAAGAATTAATTCTCAGTGTCTCTATAGTGAACAGTGGTGTTCTCCTGTCCACGGTGGGAAGTTTTATTATGCCCATTCGGAGAGAACCCTCTCACATTTGGAGAGAATCCAACGTTGGGTTCTCTTGCCATATCAGCAGGTGGGCAGTCTTATTTTGCCCACCGTGGGCAGGAGAACAATTCCACTATAGTGAATACTCGACTCTAGTACGTTTTTGTTGATTGATATATGCCTTGGATCAGGTCTCAAATTGGTTCATAAATGCTCGAGTTCGGCTCTGGAAGCCTATGGTCGAAGAAATGTACAAAAAAGAGGTTGGTGATGTCGAGATGGACACTATTTCTTCTTCTGAATCTGCACAAAAAGCTTTAAAAATTGATGCAAAAGCATCAGAAGACTTGTACCAAACCACATCTCCCACAGAAACCGAGCATTGTAGAACTGGGCAACCCTTTGAGCCAATTTCTGATCATGTCCCTGATGTAGAAATGGTGGGATCAGACACCAATCCCTCATACCAGAATCTGATAGGACAAAGTAGAGTCGACCAAATCCCTCTTCCCGTGGATGACCGGAGCCCTTTTATACATAAGATAATACAATCAAATTATGGCGACGAAAGATTTATGGCAGCTGCATACCAGATTTCTGAGCTAGAGAGATTTGGAAGTGGAAACGGAGTATCGCTCATGTTAGGATTGCAGGGTGGTAGCCTACCCGTTTCTGATGAAACTCGTCATAATTTTGCAATAGTGAGAGGCAATGACGTGTATAATGCATCTTCTGCTTCTACAGGGATTGGGACACCAGGATTTGACTTTATGGATTCTGCGAACCGGCAGCATGAGTTTGTCTCATCGCGTATTGTACATGATTTTGTAGCGTGAGAAAAAGGCTTCTGATTTCATTGGACAGAAGAAGCATTTACCCGCTCCTGAACCGTTCATCAAAGATAAAGAAGCCTCGCTTTATTTCGTAATATGAAATTTATGAAATATTTTTGTAATATATCTAGCAAAAGATTGGTTTGGAAGGCACCATGTTTGTATAGAAACATTAATTTTTGACTGATGTGGAGACGATTAAGGTTTGTTATGAAAGTTTGCAATATCCTGAAGTTGAAGGAGTCTCTCTACACCAAAAAGGTACAATGGGAGAAGTGCCGAAGTTTGCATTCATCAAGGTGTGTCAAAATGTATCGTGAACTAGGGGTTGAGTGGCTAGACCTGTAAAAAGAACGACCCAACCCATCATGGCCAAGCCATGGGCCGTCCTGGCATGGCTCTACAGCTGAGCCATGCTCGTCTCAAATATAACGAAAGAAGAAAAGGGGCATATCGAGCTAGGCTAGCCACTATTTACACCTTCATATTCATAAGCCAAACAAAGGTGGGAATCAATCAGCCTCACAAGTGCTATGTCAATGGTTTCAAAATAAGGGTTTGCACAAAAGCAGAAAAACAAACAAAATGGCTTCTCACCAAATAGGAAACAATCACTTTCTGAGTCTAGCACCACACAATCAATGACCAACTCCAAAATCAACAGAAGAAGGGTCTACAGTAATTTGTACATAGAACTACGGGTCATCTTATACATAAAAATGGCAGTAAATATCCGAATGCATAGACTGGTTTATCTAAAATATTTAATTATGACTATTTAATCTTCATTAACCTTGCTGAATTGACTCCAAAAAGGCAAACTCAAGGCTATTATCTGCAACGAAAGGCCGGGTATGCACAACGATAAGCAATACCAAAACTACTGTAAACTACGAGTATATATATGTATAACCAGGAGAATTATCTATTCTGCGGTCATTTTCTGAATGTAAATTAACAGAATCACAAACAGAAATTATCTTCATTTCCAGTCACATTCACAAGTTCTAATAAATCTCAATCTAAATACATTCCACAAATTCATACTACGAATTGTGCAGCAAGCTAAGCTCACAATCCATGAAAGGGGCAGACTATAACCAAGTGAATCTCAGCACTGTTGCCACCATTTACCTGACAATGACGAGAACAAAAAATTAAATAAATAAATTTCGAGGGTGTATGTAAGATGATTATTCAAGAGAACGTGAAGTTCACTTACCTCTGGAATAAAGCAACTATGTCTTCCCTTAATCGAGGAGTTTCCAAAAACAAATCTCCAGATTCTTTCAGATCCACAGTCTCCATTTCAAAGTTTTGTAAACCGCTATGCTCGTCCCATTCAAACCACATCTTTGCTATGCTTTCCTTCTTAAAGCAGGTCTTGTGGTCCTCCTCTTCTGGCGAACCAGAAGCAATCAATCTATAAGCATATACCTTCTTAAACTGACCAGGTCGAAAGGCACGTCCTATGGCTTGGCGGGTAACTGACGGGTTCAAATGAATGTCCAATATGATTATTCGCGAAGCCCCTACAAGAGATATCCCTTCACCACACGCTTTAATCGAACCAAAGAAGACTCGAGCATCAGGTGAAGTGTTGAATCTCTCCATGGAAGACTCTCGAGTTTCAGAATCTGAGTCACCTGTGATCATGAACATTTCATTTCCGAGCCTATAACCCTTCACCTTCACAGTCAACCTCTCCAAGAACTTCAGCGGCAGAAGGTATTGGCTGAAAACAAGTAGCTTCTCACCACAGGATTCACAGAGCTGGAGAAGATTCAGGTAGAATCTAGCTTTCACTCCTTCTCTCTCATCCAATTTCTCCAAAATCCCATCAATTTTCTCCTCGTCGACCCTGTCTTTCACTCCAGAATTCTTTGACAGAGTCTTCAACTGTGGGTGCACATAAATTGCACTCCCTTCGGCATTTATTTTAAATTTTCTGGCCAAGTTTTTCAGCTCTCGAACTTCAACCTTTTGTCTGGGGCTCAGTTGAAGAAAGACGGCAAAGTCAACAAGTCCTGGAAGTTCATCCAGGTTGTCTCCTCTGTAGTAGTGCAATACTTTTCTGGTGAGCTCCCGTAGATCTTGTATGACATTCACTTTTCTCACACGATTTTCATCCTTCAAGAGAGTGTGCTCGATTAATTCACAAAATTCTTTGTCTGTGATCTTTTTCATCGAGTTCCTTTTATTTGACATTTCAGCTCTGCTCAGAATTCTCCTCTTGATTATTTTAGAAGTCTCCAGTTTTAGAAACCTTGGACGAACAAGATTTAAGATGTTGAAAACTTCTTTCACATGGTTCTGGTAGAGTGTCCCAGAGAGCACCACCTTTCTCAGTGTCTGGACCTTCTCAAGGGAGGTCAGAACATCAGTGTCCTGGTTTCTTGGAGTGTGTCCTTCATCCAAGATCAGAATGGAAGGGCATTTCAGTAAAATCTCTTGGCATGTAGCAGGAATACTCCCAGCATCACTGTCACACACTATAGAAGAGAACTGCTTATAACCCAAAAACAGTATGCTCCTCTCTTTTGCCCACTCCTTTAGAACTTCCAGTTGCTGGGATCGACTGTCTGCTTTCACCGAGTAGAAGTCATACAAAGGTAGGTCTTCCACTTGCCATCTCAGAAATTCCTTTTTCCATGTTGCTAAAATTCCCCTCGGTAGCACTACCAGTGGTCTTGCATGTGGATATTTGGCCATGAAACTCTGCAGAAAACTGATAATCATGAAGGTTTTCCCTGACCCAGGAGCATGAGCCATAATGCAGCCTCCTGGATTATCAGTCACCAGGTTACTGAGAAGGAAGTTAAAGCCCTCAACTTGATGTGGCTTCATCACCCTCTTGTGCCGTGGATGTGGGTAAATATCAGCAACGGTAAACTCTGTAGCGGACGGTGTGAACCCATCAGGAAGTATTTCTGGTTGATCATTGTCTTTGGAAGTCCGCCCATCATATCTGTAAGTTCTAGTACTTCTGGTGACCTGAATATAATTTAATATAGGGGAAGTTAGTTGTCTGAACTAGATCTGACTTGATTAATAAGAACAAATAAGCATTGCTTCATATGATTGACTTTGAAGGATAATTTATATCTAGAAATGAAAATGAAGTTCAATAAAAAAGAGTTCCAACTAAGCACTGAAGACAGATTGAGTCTACATTTGGTGCCAACTCTATTATGAAGAGTTTAGAACTGCACATTGAGTTCTACATGATGCATAACAGGAAAAAAAGAGATCTCCGTGTAGGAGACCAGAACTTTGCAACACTAACTAAAAACTTTCATATAGAGGCAGCTAGGCAGGATAACTAGTAAAACATTCTGAGTTTTTTTACTTGAAAACATATAGTTTTGTAAAGAATCTATGTAGAATATTTCTAAAATTTATAACCACATTTTGCCTCAAAACCTAATTTTTTCTAAACAATACAGCATTGAGCTATAAATTTTACTCAGTTAACAATTCGCATGGATTAATGTAGCTGCCAAATTTGGTTACGTTCTCAAGGGAGTTGAGAATGCTCAACACTACGAACTAGATGTTAAACACAAATTCCCAGTTGAAGTGAAGTTCAATATAGCAGGGTCCCCAACTGAGTGTGATGTACGATTATAGAGGACCACTAAACTTGGCCATGCAGTTTTGCGAGCACTAGTAAGACCAGATATAATATACTATATAAATTTTTCTAGCAAGTTCGTGCACTTAAAGCAGTTCACTTTCACTTTCAAACTTTACATACGGAAAAAAAAATTCAAATAATTAGGATCATGCACAGATTTCTGAGCTTCACATTTAAACTACAGAGCTAAAATCTAATACAGGTGGCGTACAAAGAAGAAAGGAACCATGCCTTGGAGAAATTGTACTCAATAATGGTTTCGATTCCTCTCCCAATAACTCCACAAATGCGACATACTTCACCGATATCATCTTTCAGTATATATGAATGTTCACAATCTTCTCCACCCTCAGCTTCAGGTTCGTCGGGTGGAGGATCTGCACCCGTATCCTATCAAATATAAAAAACGCCAAGCTCATTGAGCAGGAATGTCTACAGATATCAACAAATCAACAAATAAAGACATAATTATTAATGCGGTTTTAGAGGCATTACAATATTCAGTAAGTCAATTTGATTAAAAGAAAACTTCACAGCAACTAACAAATTTTGAATTGGAACATCAAATCAAACATTAGAAGCAAGTGTTCTAGTAAGATTCAAGGATGATATGATGCATCGACACGGACACACATATCCAATAAGACACTTGTCGGTTAATCCGACACGCAATTTTAAAAAATGTATTGATACGACATGTCACCGGTACGTTGATTAAATTCTCCATTTATATAATATAAATTTAGTTTTATATTTGTTATTAATTTTTCTTAGTGAAATCTTTTAAATATGAATACCTATTTGTTATTTACTAATTAATTTGAGTTAAAAATATATAATATTTCCAATAAAAAAGGAAAAATGATCATGGTAGAGTGTTCGAAAAAAATCTATATCCGACAGGACCGACACGAACAAGCTACCCTAGTTGAAGTGCTCATGCAACATAGCAATGATGTGATATGTTGAAGGCAAAACGCTAAGAACCTTGATTAATTCCAATTAGTATGAGCTTTCACTTCTTGTACTTCCATAAATGCAGTTCTGTATACCCCAGTTCTCAAAGAGACAATGTATGCATGCTTCCTGCAACATTACCCCTTTTAATATTCTCATTAGTAACCTGGTTTTCATTAGCAAGTATTTGTTCTTTCAGTACATCAAAAGTGCCTGAATTATGCATCAGATTAAAGACTTAGAACTCTATTTCAATTGGGTTGCTATACTTCAGTTTGTATCAATTGGGTCACTATACTGTAATTTGGTCTCAATTTAGACCGCTTCATCCAATTCGGCAATTCCATCACATGAACTAAAGTCAGCCATCTATGTGGCTGTTACTGGGATGCCAACTCAACACGCAAATGACATCTAATGTAGAAAAGTCTATTAATAAACCAGAAAATCTACTGACAGTATGTTGTTAGCATTCATATACAAGATGGATAGAAATATATGACACGAATAATATCAATTAATACAACAGAGTTCAAATACAAATTTCTCCTACCTTTGAACACTCTAACGCAACAGACATCTCCTTCCAAATGTCATCCAGACCATCATAATTATTGTCAGGTTGTTCATCATCTTCGTCCACTTCCATGTCATCCTCTGTGCCAACATATACACCTTTATCTTTTGCCAGTTCAGTTTCACCAGCAAGACCAACATATACACCTTTATCTTTTGTCAGTTTAGTTTCACCAGCAAGACGCGCATCTTTTTCTGTTAGATTCCGGCTCTGACCATAATTTTGTTCCTGCATTTGGTTATGAGCGGCAACGCCAGCCAAGAAATAAACCGGTGTATAATTTTAATGCAAAAGATAATTATTATCCTCTCAGAAAAACATGTATTTTATATTATCTATCAGAAAACAATTTGTAGCCCACCTGCAACCCCAATAAATAAATAAATAAATTGGTTAATCCTCGAACCAGTGAAGGTTGTAAGTTATAAGAAGCCATACATCACCGGATTCACCGCCAACAGTCAAATGGAAAAGATTAGTAGCATCAAAAACATAAATAAATCAGAGACGATGAACTATGAGCTACATTCAAATGGGGTCATCCAAACGCGCTTGGTCTTTAAGTTCCTGAAAGTTCTGTGTAATAAATCTTTTTTTGAAAAGGAAAATTAAAAGTAAAATTCATAAACACCTCTGAGTTTTAAACATTCCCTAAATTTTCAAATGGTTGCATAATGCAAAAAATTTATGGGATTGAACAGTATTCAAATTGAGGTACAAACAATAATTTCAAGCAATACATGTGATAATAACGGATGTATATTCCAAAATATACACTTCTCATGCCGTCTGAGCCCCCAAAAACCTAGGAAAATTATCGACGATATCCTCCTGTAGTCATCTTTGACACTACTTTGTGGGATATTCTATTGGATATTCCTAATAAATTAGACAACTGTTAAAATTTCAAAAAGTATGCATGATTTCCCTTCCAATAAAGCAGAAATACACAACCACATTTTCAACAATTTGACCTTATCAATAGGTTATCCACTAAGAATTCTAGGTAATGACCAAATACCTCTCCTTTTAACATATCAACCAAATATTCAACAATTTTCATTACAAGATTACGGTCTGATTCGATAAACATGACTTCATGAGGATCCAACATATACGATGCCTTAAGTGCAAGAAAACACAACTATATCTCATACAATGATCAGATCTCAATACCATAACATGTTAAGTACTTGAGTGCGAGTACGTGTGTGCATGTTATAATTTCATCAGAGTGTCAGTACACGATTATTTGCCATCTAAACTTCGTTGTTCATCACCTTTCAACAGCAGCAAAAGAAAGCACATGAACTGCATTAGCGTCTTTATCTAGAGAGACTATTACTGGAGCTACCGTTGGAGCTACCGTTTTATAGAAATTAACAGGAACCTAGAGTTGGAGCTATTGATCAATCAACTCAAGAATTGATACATGGACATTTAATTTTATTTGTCATTTATTTGGCCCGACACAATCTCTTGTGCTAATTGTGACTTGTCCAAATGCCTGTTTGGCAAGGTCAACAATAACAAATTTAATGATGGAAAAAACTGATAAAAGAAGAAAAGTTCCATACCAAAAAGTCCTTCATGAGAAGGTGGCCAGGAGGCTTCTTCAACTCAACTTCCCGGAAGGGACATAACGGCTTCTCATTCTTAACATCTTCATCATCTGAATCAAGTATAACAACAGGTCCAGGCAAAGGGACTAGTTGTGCAGCCAGAGTAAACTGTTTGACTACAACATTACATCCATCAGGATCATCCTCCAAGTTAATGACATCAGTTGTAGTCGCTCCAGGTAATTCTGAAGCTTTGTTATTTTGCACAGCCAAACACTTGAATGGTAGAGTAGGATCCATTGCATAGTAAGAATCTAATAAATTTTTCCTCTGCACAAGAAGATCCTCAACATCCTTAGTAACGCTTCCGTACTTGCCAGAATCCAACTCTTTCAGCATACTGTTTATTGAGAATGGATCTGAATAATCCACCACTTTTGAGCAGGCTTCTTGGCCTTCCAGGTCAGATTCACCACGCCAACCAGCAGCAAAGGGTGTGTCACTGTAACCACTTCGTTCATCAACTTTTATCCTTTTCCACCCACTGTGACGTAAATCTGTAGATATAAAATATAAAATCAATACATAAAAACGATAAACTTCACCTTGTGCCCTCATCTATTTTTCTTTTGTTTTTGGTAGATGCGGGACTCTGTGCACTCAAAAACCAATAGAGACATGAAACACGACAAAACACAGGTAAGGATCCATATTATTGACTAATTTTACCCCATTGTGAAATACAAATATGAAATCCTTCGATATATTGGCAACATTTCCATCAAGCATTTGCATTAAATAATGAATCTTCCTGGGGTTTTCAGATATTTTCTTTGCACTTTTCTTAAGAATTTACAACAGAAATAATAGAACAACAGATCTACAGATAAAATTTTGCAATTTCAAATTACCTACTTTGAGGAAATGAAGAAGTGCCAAACGAATATTCTGAAATGATTTTCTTACGACTATTTCCCATCTCATATATTTATAGTGTTTACATTCAGAAAAAAAATAAAAAATTCCGTATGCAGGTGGACTTCTTGTAAATATTAAATGAACTTACTCATCGAATGAAAAGGCGGATACTATAGTACGGTTTGCCAACTGGTATCCATCAAAAGAACTACATAGAAAGCAAATTTACATCTAATTTTCTTTAAAATTGTAGGATTTTGTCTTTCCCAGCTTTTTAACATCAAATGTCGATACTGCTACTAACAGAAAACCTCCCACTCACAGTCCAACCCTCATGCCCCTGCTAACATCTTACTTCCTTGGATTCTTGTTAAGTACTAATATAATTTTGAAAGAATTACCATATTGTAATCTTACTTCCACCAAACATTGATCGAAAGAAAAATTTTAGAATTGTTGCTTCAAAATCGACATTAGCACAACTGTAGACAAAAAGAAAAGAAAAGGAACAAAAAAGATTATCAAGCTACACCCAGTCGCTCACACAAACTCGGTACCAATTACTTATTGTGTAGGCAAAAGTTAACATACCAAATCTGCCGAAAATTCCAATTGGTTATCATTATTAAAACCGAGGTTTCGATCCAATTCGTGGCTCCAATACCCAAAATCAAAAATCCATTCTAACCCGATATTTTAGTTATATAGTGCCTTGTGCAAATATTCTGGTTCTTGGTTAAAAATTATTCCTTTTTGTTTTGAAATTAACACATTCCATACATGCTTACCATGTTCACAAATACTTAATTCGTGCAATTTAGTGAATTTGACAACTTTAATTGAGGGAACCGAACCGAACCGACCAAACCAAACCAAAAACAGTTGCTTTGGTTCCATGATTAGAGCTGGAACCAGTGATAATATATTTAAGACATCCATTGCTACTCGATTTGATTTGGTTCTCTTCAGATCGCTCCCACCCTTAAGGCCATTAGTTGATGTAGAAAGATATAATCACTTTTTCCAAAAGCTATAACTAGTGGGAGGCTGCAATCAAACCCATTATTATCCAAAATCAGGCCCAGGTGTCCACACCAAAAAACACTTCTTTTAGGCCTTTATTTTGAAGTATCCCTTATGAAATAGGCACGCCTTCATTAGTTCTACCTCCTTTACCCAAGAAAGGTCTTTTTCATACGAGATGCGTGTAAATGGTAAATTTACCAAATACCAAGTATTCAAGGAGATGCTCTTCTTGTTGCGATTGATATTGGCCTTGAAGCTCCCCAAAAGATAACTTGGCCTCTTAGTTTTCTTTTGTAATACCAAATCATTTTCACCCAGTAATCACTAACTTTTGCATTTAACGTTTTTCTCATCACTCGTCTATGTCAAAGCAATGTAGATTTGCTACAAAGTAAGGGTGGCATGGCATGTTGCAAGTGCCAACTGCCAATGCGAATGATAACAAATTCACCAAATAATTTCTCCAAAAGATAGAAAAAAAAAAAATAATAATAAATAAATCTAAAATAGCCTCCGTCTCCCTCTCAACCCCCCAACCAAACGACAAAAAAAGAAAGAAAGAAATTACATGAAATATTAAATCGACAGTTCGGGACAGGATATTAAAATCAAATTCAACGTGAAAAAAAAAAATTAAAAAAATAGCGAATTATATTACCTTACCAAAAATCGTACATGCAGCCATACACGTATATACACGTGTGTGAGTATATGTGCAAAGAGAGGTTTGTAACTAAATGGTAAAGAAATTACCAGTGGAGCTAGTGGCTGGAAACCTTTTCGGAAATGGAGTTGCATAATTGCTATCAGTTGCTATGCCCATCCTCACTAAAATCACACAGATAAAGACTAAAAGGGCTAATTAATTTAATTCAACATTAAACAAAAATGCATGTCGATTATTACAGTGCAGCAAGATATAGAACAAATTTTGAGTACGATTTCCGCTTAAGCACCTGATGGAAAAATCGGAACCAATAATTGGGACAAATTTAAAAATGGTAGGTTTTTTTGGCCAAGCAATTTGATTTACAATTTTTTGAGGGGAATAGGGGATCTTAGAGCAGAACTGATCAAGAGGAGAGAGCTGTTTGCAGTTTGCCTGTTTCGTTTTTGGGTAGAGTTCTTTTTTTTTTATTTTGGGTTTTCTTACGCTTTTAATTGGGAAATTACAGTATTAATCCTAAACATATTCGCTTAGTAGAAAGCGCATCCTCAATCTATATGTTTGACATTTAAGTCCCCAACTATCATTTTCATGGCATCCTAGTCCCTACTTGTCGGAATTCATTAATTTCACCACATTTTGGTTATATTGATACCACAATTTCTATTTGTTAGACCATATTATAACTGCAGTTAAATTTTTCAATCTTTGCTCATTGTAACAATTATTTTCTTAATCATTTTTCGTCGAATTCTTATCTTCAACCTTCCATCAATAGTACATCTAATCCTTGATAATAAATTATATTAAAATATTCTATTTTCATGTTTTGAAATGGGAGAAAAATATTTTTCATACTTTTATATGTTTATTTCTAAAAAAGTAATGCGGAAATAATTTTTTTACGTTACTTCAACGAACTTTTGAACATAAAATTGTTATCAAATACAAAATATGTTAACTAATGAGAAGTTTGAGGATGAGAATGACATAAAAAATTGTTAGGAGCATAACTATTATAATAATCAAAGATTAAAAACCTTAAGTGTAATTAAAATGTGGTGGACAAAATAAGAGCTGTGGTGAAAAAGACAATTTTCTAGCAGAAAACCTATTTTGCCCTTGACTCCTTAGTATTCTTAAAACAAATAATTAAAGGGGAATCAGACGCATTTAGCTCACGTTTGACAATCATTATTTCAAAACTCTTTATTGTACTTATTCATTTTCAACCGCACATTCGTACGATAAAATATTTTAAATGTAAATCCATTTTTTTCCTACTTTTAAACAACACATTCTCCAAAAATTCACAATTCGTTTGTTTGGGAGCGATTAAAATCTAATTAAAATTGAAAATATAGTCGTTATTGGGTCTCATTCGTCTAATAAAAGTCAACAATAACGATTAATTTTTCAATATTAATCTGATTTTAATCTCTACCAAACACCATCTCAATCTTTTTTTTATAAAACCAAATAATGACCATCACATGGGCTTAACTTTCTGACCTACAAGCACCGTATACCCCCACCTTCAAATTTTAGCACGAAACTCATGAAATTACCATTTCACTTCTCAAATGGTGCTTTTAAAAAGTTATATCATCCGTTCAACTTTAAAAATCAATTTTTTTATAATCCTCCTTTACCTTAAAAGAGGGGATCCGAAAATTACTGTTCATTTGGATACTCCATTTCACACTACTGTAACACTTCACTATTCACGAACTGGTTA
>CAIGRQ010315007.1:0-13254 GCA_903798375.1 Fraxinus sp. D2006-0159
TTAAAATGGCGAAATAAGGGTAAAATAGTCAATTCACATCAATTTTTTATTATCTGGTTTTGAATAGGTCTACTTGCTACTTGGACAAATAGAATTTTTCATAAAACAATTGGTAAATTGACTTTTAGGACATATTCGTTGGGTAGGAATTGATGAGACTATTTAGGTATGATTATAAAATATTAAATATCAATCATGTCCTTAGTCAAGGACGGAGTCAGCACTCAACAAGTCGACAAGACCGTCGATGTTGGCTTCGTAAAAAGAATTAAAATGTTAATGAAGCTTTTATGTTAAGTCCCTGTTTGATACGTATTAAATTTTTTATTATCATTCTTCTACTCATTTTCAATAACACATTTTTCAATAAAATAATATTTTCCATCATATTAATAACATTTTCTTCTTTTTTAACCACACATTCTCCATCAATCCACTATTCCAGAATACATCCTTTCAAAATAATGTGACTCAAACACACCCTAAATATGTAAAACTATACCAGCTTTTAACAATGTAATTGAAGCTCATATGGTAGGGCTTTAGTTTTGCATGTGAGAGGCATCCGGTTGGATTTCCAAACAACTCTATATTATTTTGTTTCCAATTCCCCTCACCCCCTCTTCTTCTTTTAATTTTTTTGTCACAATAAATAATAATTAAACAATTCTATATTATTAGTTTTAGTTTCTACAATAATTTCTTTTAAAAAAATTGTTGACTCAAATTATTATTTTATTATATATAGTTTTAGTGTTAAATTTTATCAATTTATTTTGTAAAATTTAAATTTGGACAATCTAAGTATTAATCTTTATTCTTTTAAGAGTAAAAAAATATTTTTCTATTTGGATAAAAAATAGCTTTAAAAATCACCGATTTAAAATTTATTGACTCAAATTATTACTTCATAATATATACTTTTATTGTTAGGTTTTATCAATTTATTTTGTAAATTTTATTTATTCTTTTAAGAGTTCGAAAAATACTTTTCTTTTTAGAGGAAAAAATTGCTCTAAAGATTCAATGTTTTAAAATTTTTTCTTATCGATTAATCAATACTTTACATATAAGCTACATCTTGTCTCGTTTAAATTCACAAAAAATTGAAACTTGATCATATGTATACAATTAAAAAAAAATGTATTTTTATTCCTTATTATTTTGGGTTGTATTGAATTATGTTTTTATATGTATATGATTTTTATGTTTTAGTGTATTTATATATTGATTGTAGATTCTTTTAATATAAATTAATTAAATACTGGTAAACAATCTCACAATATTGGACAGTCGTTTGATGAATGCTCGATGCTCCGCCCCTAGCTCACCCAAGCGGTTGGATCCGTCTCTATCCTTAGTGTCCTTTGAGTTTTTACTTTAGATTTTTCAATTAATTTGTCATCTATTTTTAGTTTTAATATGATTACTTTTTAATAATTTGCTGTCTTAATTTTTATTTTGTCTTCAGTTGTCGACAAGAAATATCTTTCTTATTTTATATATTTATGCAAAGATTATATATTTGCGATCTTGATTTCTAAGAGGGGTACAATTGTTAACTTACTCAAAAGAACAAGGATTATAATGATTGAAAAAGAAAAAAATTATCATTTAAGAAAAGAAAACCATAATTAATGAAATATAAATTGGGAAATGAAGTAGAACGGTAAATTTTTTTCGGAAATTTACATTTGTACAGACAAAAAAAATTACAGAAGCCTTACACCCTCTCACATTAGGGTGGGTCCTGCGCAATAAAAAAGAAAAAAAAATTACCCACCCACCTCCCTTGTGAGTATTTGGAAGGCATATGTAGATATGTGTAACGTTGCTCTAATTTTTCATGCATTAGGCATGACCCGTGACAGCTTGTGTCGATATTCTATACTAATCTACAATATATTAAATATCACATTAAATGAGAACCATTTTTTGGACGATTATAACCCTACTACAATTCAGTTATTCAGTTATTTCAATAATATCTTAAATTTCGTTTTACAATATATATTTAATTTACAAATTGTAATTAATACTATAATTAATTCTCAATTAATTAACATTAACATTCACATTCATTTAATTAATATTAATTATAATTTCACATTCACATTCACGTCAACCTCTATGTCCATGTTATTAATTCTAAATTAATTAATATCACAATCAAGAATGTAGTTCATTATTCACGTCTACAAGTGTGTTTTACTCACGAGTTTTATATTTTTTAACTTATTTTTTACAAGATGTTATGAGTATTGAACGTTTTTAATATGTTTATTAGTGTTGTTTTTTAGGTTTGATGATGTTGAGTTAATAATGGTAAAAATGAAAAACAATGGCTAGAAATCAAGAGGGAAAAGAAAGAAAAAGGGCAAAATAGTCAATTTATAATACCAAAAGAAGAACAAAAGAAAAATCTATGCAAGAAGGTGCTGAATAGAGGATTGAAGAATGGCATCGTGGCTCCAACGTCAATGTATGCTAATTAACACCCAATTTCACTTAATTGAAGATTAATTCATATTTATTTAATATAAATAATTTAATATTCATTGTCACGTATATATTATTTGATAATAATTTTAAATTAATTAACATTCACATTAATTCATATATCGCATTTGTCATTCATCTTATTTATCTCATATTTCGATCAAAAGGGTAAATAAAGAGAGTCAAATATTACTTTCACTGCACTTATAAATTATTTTAGAATAATGTGCAACACATGTTCAACTTTGACTAGTTATATTAAAATGGAGAATTGAGAAGAAACATTTGAATATCAATTTTACCCTTCATATATTTAGCTATATACTTAATATACCCTCATTTGGTTTTATTAAAATAATAATAATAATAAAATTGAAAGGATTATTATGTTCACCTTTGCACTAAAATATAAAATACAAATTTTATCATTATATATCTAGCTATATGCCCAATATACCATTATTTAATTTTATTTTTTTAATAATTAATTAATAAAATTAATTCAATTTATTCAACAAGATTTTTTTTTATTTTTTTTATTTCTTGAATAGAGGATGGCATCTCTGAAACTTTATTGATAAACCATCACATACGACAAAAGGAATACCGTGATACTCAAAATTACGATACAACCAACAATTAAAACTAACTAGAACATGACAGAAGGAGTGCAAATACTATCAAGTCTAATACAACCAAAGTACGCCTGAAAAAACTACAACTAGAATAATAATAATAATAAAAAGCCGAGGTACCATCAACCTCTTCCTTTGCCAAAGAGTCCGCTACTTTGTTCGCTTCTCGATAAACTTGGGCGACCTTAATATCTTTGTAGTCCATATATGTTAGAATATCTTCCCAAAGAGGTTCAATGCACCAAGGAACCTTATCCTTTCTCTCAAATCAGTCACATACCACTTGAGAATCTGTCTCCACACTAACTCGTAATATACTTAATAAATAACAGTATGTGAGCCCTCAATGAAGGGCCGCTACTTCTGCATATGTGTTAGATTGAACACCAAAGGATTGACTAAAATCAAAAATCACTTTGTCTCAATAATCACAAAGCACCCCTCCACAACCAGAATTGTCAGCATTAGCACCATCAATATTAAGCATGTAATGTACTTTCATTGGTGGAGACCAACGAATTAGGAATGGAATCCTAATCTGAATTTGAATAATCTCCAAACCAATTTTAGTTATAAAATCTTTAAATTACACATGCATACTTCGAATAGGTTTAATGATGAGATTAAACTCACCATGCCATCTCATCACCTATTGACAAATCTGAGAAATATTACGCTGTACGTAATTATATCTGGCATCATTTCTGGATAGCCAAAGTTCCCATGTGATCAAATTAGGTACAACTTTAACAAGAAGATGGAATTGAGAAAGTTCATGAATCTGAGTATCCCAAGCTAAGATAATCTACTTCCAACAGATATTATCGATAAGTTTAATACCCAAAATTGAGCTAAAATAACACCACACTTGCATCGCAGTTTGACTGGTCGCAAATACATGATCAATTCCCTCTACGAACCTTACAAACAACAACAACACTTGGTTGCAAGTAAAATACCTTTATTTTGTATAAGTTCAGGAATTGAGAAAGTTCATGAATCTGTATTAGAAGCAGCTAGAAGACATATTTCAGATAACTCCAGCTGGCAATTAGTTATGCCAGCTGGTTTTGTGCTTTCTGTGTTTTATGCTTTATTTTCATTTCCCGCCTATTTTGTTTCCCACCTATTTTTTTTCTATTTATATCTTGTACTTGTAGATTTTTCACGTGAATTGCAATATACATTCTTTTCTGCAATTCTATCTTTGAGTTTCAATATGGTATCAGAGCAAAAACCTTCCTGCTCTTAAGTTCATATTCTTCGGCCTATTTCCTTCCATTCTACTGTAATGGAACCAGCACAAAATCAAGCAGAGTCTGATGTGAACTCATCCATGAGTAAGTCAGTCAGTGATGAACCATCTAGTCCATTTTTTCTCCATCATTCAGACAGTCCGAGATTGGTACTAGTCTCTCAATTACTTACAGGAGAAAATTATGCATCGTGGAGTCGTGCGATGACAATCGCACTTTCGGTGAAAAATAAACTTGCATTCATTGATGGATCGATGGAGAAACCAGAAGAATCAACTCCTGATTTAGTCAATTCATGGATTAGGAATAACAACATAGTTATTTCATGGATACTCAATTCAGTTTCGAAAGAGATTTCAGCTAGCATTATCTATGGGTCTACAGCTCACGAGATCTGGAATGATCTCAAAGAAAGGTTTCAACAAAGTAATGGACCACGAGTTTTTCAGCTAAGGAAAGAATTGATGAACTTAGCTCAAGATCAAAACACTGTTAGCGTGTATTTTACGAAGTTGAAGACTGTTTGGGAAGAGTTGATCAATTTCAGGCCTAATTGCACCTGTGGAAAGTGCACCTGTGGTGGAGTTAAGGAGATAAACAAGTATTATCAGATGGAATACATCATGTCATTCCTTATGGGGTTGAATGACTCATTTTCTCATGCTAGAGGACAGATCCTGCTCATGGATCCTATACCACCTGTTAACAAAGCTTTTGCACTCATGGTGCAGGAGGAAAATCAGAAGAAATTGAGCACACAATCGTTAGGAAATGATGCTAATAGTGCTGCTGCTTTTGCTGTCAGATCTGAAAATGTGAAACCGATGATGAATTATAATCCTCGAAATAATGGAGGGATGAATTCTTTCAGATCTGAAAATGTGAAACCGATGATGAATTATAATCCTCGTAATGATGGATCTAGAGTTGGTAATTTCACTAACTTCAGGAGGAAAGATAAACCTTATTGCACTCACTGCAAGTACCATGGACATTCAATTGATAATTGTTATAAGATCCATGGATACCCCCCAGGTTTTAAGCCAAGACCTAGGGAAACTGGTCAAATTTACTCTGCAAATAGTCGTGTTAATCAGTTGAGCACTAACAACATCAATCAGAATCCGGATAATCAACCTGGAATGGGAGATTTTATGCAGAATTTGAGCTCAGATCAGTACCAACAACTGATGAACATGTTTTCAAGTCATTTATCCTCTAGCTCAAATGCTCATTCTACTGATCTGGATAAACAGAATACTTCAAACACTGCAGGTATTTGTTACTCCATATCAGTTTCACCTATTATTGCCACTAAAGATTTTTGGATAATGGACTCAGGGGCTACTAAACATGTTTGCTGTAATGCTGAGGCTTTTGTATCAATGAGACCAGTTGGTAAAGCAAGCATTACTCTGCCAAATCAAACAAGAATAGTAGTTAACCTTTGTGGTGAAATCAGGCTAAGTCCTAATTTGGTTCTACATGATGTTTTATACGTACCACAGTTCAAACTAAATTCACTATCAGTCAGTGCATTAACTGATAATTCTCAACTCACATTACACTTCTCTCAGGACCAGTTTCATATTCAGGAGACTATCACCAAGAGGATGATTGGCAAGGGTAACAAAGTTCAAGGACTTTATGTGCTGGATATCAGAAGTTTTAATTCATTTTCAAATAATTTTGTTGGCAATGTGTCTACTCGTGTGTGGCATAACAGGCTGAGGCATATGTCTTTTAAGAGATTAGATGCATTAAAGGATCAATTGTCTTGTAACATTTCTAAGTTGAATAGACAAATTCCTTGTTATATTTGTCCAATAGCCAAGCAGAGAAGATTATCTTTTGAGTCACATAATAATCTCTCTAACAAACCTTTTGATCTGTTGCATTGTGACATATGGGGACCCTATCATACGACATCACACACGGGACATAAATATTTCCTAACTTTAGTTGATGACTGCTCCAGATTTACATGGATATATTTGCTCAGTCAAAAATCTGATGCTGCAAGTGCCATAACTCGTTTCTTCAACATGGTTACTACACAATTTAATGGGAACATCAAGGTCTTCAGATCAGATAATGCTCATGAACTGTCCTGTAAAGAATTATTTGAAGAAAGAGGAGTTATTCATCAGCACAGTTGTGTTGAACGGCCACAACAAAACTCTGTTGTGGAAAGAAAACATCAACATCTGTTGAACGTGGCTCGAGCTTTATTTTTTCAATCCAGAATTCCTATTCATTTCTGGTCTGAATGTATATTAACAGCAGCGTATCTCATAAATAGGACTCCATCCCCTATTTTAAATCATAAAACACACTATGAAATTTTATATACTAAACTTGCTGATTACTCCAATCTTCGAGTTTTTGGGTGTTTAGGATTTGCATCCACACTTGTTGCATACAGAAATAAATTCCAACCTCGAGCCAAGCCATGTGTATTCCTAGGATATCCATCAGGAGTAAAGGGCTTCAAAATGCTTGATATTATTTCAAAACAAATCTTCATTTCCAGAGATGTGGTATTTCATGAAGAAATATTCCCTTTTCACACCATTGTGGAGTCTGATAAGGTATTAGATCCCTTTCCTGATCTTGTGTTACCTTCTGTGACTTTATCTCCATCTATTGATATTCCTGTCCAACCCGTTCATACTCATTTTGAACCTTCTATACAAGAAATGTCTTACAATCTTGTCCCAGATTCTTCCACTGGCACACATAATTCTGCTCCAGAATCTCAACTACTTAGTCAACCACAATCTATCAGACAAATAAATCCAGCTGTTCGAAAGTCCACAAGATACTCCAGGCCTCCTAGATACCTTCATGAATACCACTGTAATCTGTTGTCTTACTCTGATCGATCCATTCCTTTCTCTCCCTATCACATTGGCAATTTCATCTCATATCATGGTTTATCCAACCCTCACAGACATTTTGCACTATCCGTATCGTCTCAGACTAAACCTCAGTTCTTCCATCAAGCAGTCAAAGATCCTCAGTGGTGTGAGGCAATGAAACTTGAATTAAAGGCCATGGAAGATAATCATACCTGGTCCATTGTACACCTGCCTCCTGGAAAGCAGTCTATAGGTTGCAGATGGATTTATAAAAACAAATTTAATTCAGATGGTTCCCTAGAAAGGCGTAAGGCACGCCTTGTTGCAAAAGGCTACACCCAACAAGAGGGCTTGGACTACTTCGAAACCTTTTCCCCTGTGGCCAAGACAGTTACTGTCAAGCTGCTTGTTACTCTTGCAGCACATTTTAACTGTCACTTGATTCAACTGGATGTGAATAACGCATTTTTAAATGGTGATTTTTTGAAGAAGTATACATGGATCTCCCACTTGGATATGATTTGTTCAGATCATCTAAACAGGGGGAGAAGTTAGTCTGTCGTTTGCATAAATCTATATACGGATTGAAGCAAGCCTCAAGGCAGTGGAATTCTAAATTCACATGTGCTCTCATTAAACACGATTTTACACAGTCAAAGGCTGACTATTCTCTCTTCACCAAAGGTTCTGATGATAATTTTTTGGCTTTATTAGTCTATGTAGATGACATAGTAATAACAGGGCCCAACATTCAGATGATTCATTCTTTAAAGGCTTTCTTGCATTCCCAGTTCAGACTTAAGGATTTGGGACATCTCAAATACTTCTTAGGAATTGAGATTGCTCGCTCATCATCGGGGATTGTTATATCTCAGAGACAGTATACTATGCAATTGCTTGAAGATGCTGGTTATCTAGACTGTAAACCTGTTAACAGCCCTATGGATGCTAAGTTACCTCTCAGTCAACATGAAGGAGACTTACTACCAGAGGCTTCTCATTACAGGAAACTAATTGGCAAACTGATATACCTAACGTTATCACGTCCTGATATAACTTTTGCGGTCCATAAGTTGAGCCAATACATGTCTCAGCCTCGGATGACACACCTAAAAGCAGTACATCATCTACTGAGATATTTAAAGGGACATCCTGGCCAGGGTCTTTTATTCTCTTCACAAGCGCACTCAAGATCAGATTTTCATATTAGGGTATTTGCAGATGCTGATTGGGGCTCTTGTATTGATACACGAAAATCCACTACAGGTTTTTGTATATTTGTTGGTGATTCCATGGTGTCATGGAAATCCAAGAAGCAGGCAACTATTTCTCGTTCATCTGCAGAAGCGGAATACAGGGCTCTTGCTTCAGCTGTTAGTGAGATTTTATGGATTAAACAATTGTTGAAAGATTTTCAAGTAAATCTATCTTCTCCAGCCACACTATACTGTGAAAATCTTGCTGCAATTCAGATTGCTGCAATTCAGATTGCTACCAATCCAGTGTTTCACAAACGGACCAAACATATAGAAATTGATTGTCACTTCATACGTGACAAAATCAATGCTGGAATCATTAAGCTCCTGCCTGTACGTTCGAAACATCAGCTCGCAGATCTGTTCACCAAACCGTTACCAGCTTCAACAATCAACTACTTGTTGTCCAAGATGTGTATAAAAGATATTTACAGCACATCTTGAGGGGGAGTATTAGAAGCAGCTAGAAGACATATTTCAGATAACTCCAGCTGGCAATTAGTTATGCCAGCTGGTATTGTGCTTTCTGTGTTTTATGCTTTATTTTCATTTCCCGCCTATTTTGTTTCCCACCTATTTTTCTTCTATTTATATCTTGTACTTGTAGATTTTTCACGTCAATTGCAATATACATTCTTTTCTGCAATTCTATCTTTGAGTTTCAATACGTGGCCCCGCCCCACCCCCGCGCCATCGTGTCGAAGATTCCTTGCCCCATTCCAGCATATGCGAGGGACGCCCCCTATCTTTGATTAATCTCAATTTATTTTACTCTTTTGAAATGTGAATATGTTATGCACTACAAAAAATTTCATAATCCCTTGTGTGCTACATTTGGATATTTAGGGATTTTACAGCAAGTGATGACTTTTTTTTTGTCATATTCTATATTAATTGATTTAATTTTGGTGATCTCAAAATAAACAGTAGTCTTCTTTTACAATAAAATAATACTTCATACTAATGTATATGAATTAATGACAAAAAATTAACTAGACGAACTACAACTTGCTTTTTAGTGCTTTCGAAAATTTATTGGACCTTGATTTTCTGGGCTATTTTTTTGAAATAAACATGTTAAAAGGGACCGGTTCAGGGTGAGTTTGGAGCACGGACCATGATCTCCGCCATTGACTTGTCAAGAACTCTTAGCTCCATTCCCATCTTCGCCCTCGATTAATCAGAGAATCTCCTTCACGTTGTTATTCATAAATTTTACCTTTGTCTAAGAGGAGTTTAGCTCCTGTTTGATAATCATTATTTGTCAAAAATAATTTTTTGAACAATGATTTTAGGAGAATCTGTGCATAAAAAGTAATGAAAATTTTTAAATTTACGTGCATAATATTTTATAAATATATGGTTGAAAATGAATATATTAGTAAAACAGTTTTCAAATAATGATTGTCAAACATGGGTTTAATGATGAGAAATTAGTAAATTTGAAAAATTACAAAAATGTTATAAAAGAGAAAAATAGAATAAAAGTCAATAAATTTGTGTGTATTATAATGAGGATTGAAGTCTCAAATTTATAGGGAAGTATTAGGGATACAATGATAATAATTTTTAGGGTTGTAGGAGTAAAATTGTCATTTACTAATAAACTTATCATTTACAACGCTTCCCTTTGAATGACACATCACAAAATATCTATCTTCTTGAACATTATTTGACAAAAACAAGATGGGACAAAAATGTCAACAACAAAGAGTACAAATATGAGGAGTAATAAACTGTTGCCTCGTTAAAATATTATCAATGGGACAGAATATGATCGAAAGAAAAAGAGTACAACTACTCCATCTGATTTCAAATCTTGTATAAATTCATCATTGTTGTGTACGTCAATGTCTTCAGTATTGTAATTCTGGTGAAACACGTTTCATGTTGTCTTATTATAACCTTCAAATAAAACCGTATTCATATGAAATATTTATCAATATTTGATTATTATAGTAACATTATGATTCGAAAAATAACTCTTGTTGATCTCTTCGGAATTCTTATGTATATTAGAGTATTATTTTGAGGATAAATATCTTTTGGGTTATAAACATTCATTACATAAAGAATACGACTCGTTAAAATCTTATTAAAAAAAATTCAGTGGGAAAAACCTTAATGAAGGAAAAAAAAAAAAGAGAACATTATTCTTTTAAATACACCACAAAAGTTATCTTGTTAAAAACCTTGTCAGGAAAATCCAATAGAACAAAATCTAGATTTAGGAAAAAAGAGCACAACGTGTATTTATTCTCCCTCATGATAATATCACTTGAATTATGCTTCAGACATAGTAAACCCTTCCAAGATAGTATCAAAATCATAAATTGACTATAATCACATTTATTACATGCATATCAAATTTCATGCATTGTACGCTAATAAAATAGGGACTTGTAATAACATCCACCACATAATAATTTATCTATTTATACAAGTTTTCGCAAAATTCATTATGCAAAGAGTCATACATTTCATATTACTACTATTTTTCATTTCGCATAAGTATACACATTTATGTGTTCAAATTGTAGATTCAGAAATTTCAGGTTTCTCTAATAAATTCTTTACTAGGATCGTGTCATTTCATTTCGCCAATCATTACTTTGGCCGATGACAAATTTATTTTAATATTCTCGCTAGTCATAATATGATGCAGTACGTCGTGTGCAAAAGTGTTGTCGACAACTTTTCTTTTTCAATTTTACTCTTTTCTATAATGACATAACTTATTGAGATATCTTAATTTTCAACATATCAAGTATATAAACCTCTTTTAGGGTTTTATAATTTGTTATATCTAAATACTCATTAAGAGTATGTCTCCTTAATGGGGCCATCTTTGCTAATTGCTCCATTTTTTATTGAAGATTTTTATATTAATAATATCAAATATCATCACGCTTATCATAAATTTATTAAATATAATATTAACGAATCGTCATTTCATGAGTCAATTCGAGTTGGAGAAAGTTGGTGTGTGAGATTGTTAATCTCTTTGGTCAGTAAATGCATCTAAATAAATTATCATTTAAACATCTAGTTCAAATTGTCTTTTGTGAGAATTTAGACAATAAAGTATTTGTACAGTATTTTCAACTTTTTATTCCCTTCCCCTAATCCTGAAAAAAAAAATCTCCAATCAAATTAACAATCAATAAATCACGTTATAAAATAACATCCATTTAAGATAAAAATTCAAACTACTTATTTATTCTCAGCATTATTTACTTTCTATCTCAG
The DNA here is from genome assembly GCA_903798375.1 of Fraxinus sp. D2006-0159. NCBI lineage: Eukaryota > Viridiplantae > Streptophyta > Magnoliopsida > Lamiales > Oleaceae > Fraxinus > Fraxinus sp. D2006-0159. The sequence continues at coordinate 11,757 of CAIGRQ010315007.1, forward strand.
TGCATTGTGACACATCAGTTTTACATATATTGTACTATCGAAATAATTTAATGGAAAACTTAGGTTTTGACCATAAGTCAAGTTATAACGGGGAGAACAATGATGTTGACACGATGTGTAAAGGTTTTCCCTAAATATAAATGAGAAATATTTTGTTCTCAATTAAACTAATTGACGATGTTTAACAAACAATAATGTTACACAATTTATCGACATTTCAACTAACACTTATTAAAAATTTGAGACTTAGGATCATTAGCATTAACAAGACACCATCTTGATTGTATAATATAAAAATTATGCTCATAATTTGAGCAGTAATTTCGCAACCTTCATGTTGTAAACATCATACAATCATCTAGTATTTGTATTAAATCTATTAGATATAAATAATATTTAGATAGTCAACGTAGAGGGTGACACAGCCCATATATCACCCTAATTAATTTTCAAAAATATAAGGAATTCAATCTTTATTTTAGCTAGTGATGATTAATGAGCAATAATAGAGAAAACAAATATCATATAAGAATTCAATGGATTGAAGAAACTTCTGATTTTTCGCTAAATATTCATTTGAATTCTTATTTTTGCATCATTATTGATTTAGTGATGGTACAATTGGTCATGTCAAACAAATTGAACTTCTGGTTCAATATAATTCAATTATTTAATTTAAATTTCACATCATTATTGATCCAATGATGGTACTGGTCATGCCAAACAATAAAGTCAAATTGAACTTCGAGTTCAATATAAGATATAATTCAATTATTTAATTTCGAAAAATATGATTAAACATTATAAAATCATATAATAATCAATGTCCCCACGACATAAGTCTTATATTTTTCTATTAAGGATAAACACATTCATAAGTTACACATAATAAATTATTCGAAACATCTGTTATTTAAGGAGCACGTTGTATTTTATTATCGCTTATTCAGAGCAATATATCGATATTCTTCTTGAATATTGAAAATTATGCAAGGATTTACTTTTCAGGAGTGAGAAAACATAATATACATTAGGTCTTATTTATTTATGTTTTTTCAAGAGCAAGTAAAATCTAATTAGAATATATGTAAATAACAATATGCTACTTTAGGAGCAATAATATTTATAATAGACCAATGTACGAGCAATATTCTTCTTGAATATTGGAATAGGAGTTTCATGATCTTCTGGATTAATAATATATTATTATTTAAAATAATAAATTGTATAAGAAATTGCTTTTTAGGAGTAAAAACATAATTTTTTATTATATTCTTCGGGAGTAAACAAAATATAACTAAAACATCAAGATTAGTGTGTTATTTAAGGAACAACAATATAATAGATTGTCAATAAAAAATTCAACAACAACAATAATAGATACGTTAAACGAACACAAAACGCGTTAATATAAATAAGATTACATCCACAAGGCATAAATCATAAATTAAAACAAATTATAGATTAAATGGAAATACCTTCGTGAATTTAGCATCAC
>CAIGRQ010315023.1:0-24593 GCA_903798375.1 Fraxinus sp. D2006-0159
ACAATTTTCCATTTTTTTATTTTTAATTTTCTTAAAATTATTAATGGATTTTCCTCCCTCGACTTAATTTTTTTTCTCTTGAAAAATGCAAGGTTTTACGAGTTACTTTTATTAAACACGATTTTTTGCGTCTCATCGTTTGTATTTCTATTTTGTTCAAAATAGAAAAATGCAAATAAATTAACTACTGCAGGTATATTTTTTATTTGATATGTATTAACAAATTATAATTTGTTTAATAAATTTTTATTAAAACTTAACCATATATTTCATGGAAACTATAACTTTTATCAACTTTTATCAATAGTTTTGTCAAAAAACTCTTGATTAATAGCATGCTCATATGTAGAGAAATCAAGTCGACTAGAGCACGTAAAATACATTCGGTGGGAGGTGAGAGGTTGGTGAATACTATCGATTGAAACTTCGGCAAAATATGATAAGTTGATAAGTGTGAGTTACACTGTTATCTAAATCCTAAAAATGTTAATTGGATTAATTGAGCAAATTATTCACTTTGTATTCTATTTGGTTTTTGGAGGGTAAACTTCTAATGTGAAGATGATTGAGGTAAAATGGAGGAAGTTTTGGCATAAACATGACCAAAGAAGAAAACGAAGAACCTACAAGTGGAGCATATGAGAAAATAAGAGCACAAAGTTTGGTACAAAGATTTTCATAAGACAACGATATACCTTTAGAAAGATCATTGTATTCGAAATTTAAAACAAAAAGGGATTGCAATTCGGAGTCAAGGATAAAAAATTATACGTTTTGAAAATCAGATTGTTAGGTAGGTATCGGGGTCTCGAACTGGAACTTATGATCGCGACTAGGACAATTTTAGGGACGTAAGTCCCCTGTAGCTCGCACCCAATTACAGGTAGGGACCTGTCGTTGACCAAAGATTGTGAAATTAGTTGTGCAATTTCTAATTCAAAAAAGTGATGTCGAGAAAATTTATTTGAATGAGCATCGCCTATTTTTCCCAAGATTGGAACCAAGTAGTCTATAAAAAAGTTAAGGACGAAAGTATAAATGAAACTAAAAGTTGTAGATCTTTCCTGCAACTTAAGTGACGACAATTAGCATGCGATGTCTAAGTACAAAAAATCGAATTTAGTAATGCAATCCAGGCGCTTGTAGGGCTTATTCGTTTTTTTATTATAAAAATATTTTTAATAAGAGTCCAATTTTTATATATTTTGTTATGATTTTAAAAACTTAGTGTACAATTTTAATTAGTCTTTGCTTATTTGGTCTAAAGATGCTGCAAGCATTAACTTGTGGTGGCGGTGTTGTTTATTGAATAACAAATGATAATGTTTTTATTTCAATTCTTGATCTTGATTTCTTCGTCGATCTCGTGTTTATCATTACATTATTGTATATCGTAATATAGTTTCAGAGCCTGTTTGGTAGAGATTAAAATCGGATTAAAATTGAGCCGTTATAGTTGACTTTTATTAGACAAGTGAGACCCAATAACTGTCATATTTTCAATTTTAATTGAATTTTAGTGGTTACCAAATAGGCTCTCAATTTTTTGTCAAGACGCTTACGAAAACACACTATGCTCTTTTGCAGTCGTGTTGAATGAATCTTTGGTTGCATGCACATACTCGTTAGATTCAATAAAAAAATTGGTCATCGAATTTCGATAAATTTTAAATTTTTATTTTTTTATTATAATAAATACGTGAACATTGAGTAACTATCTTGAATTCTTGAATTGAAGTGCATCTTACAAATGGATTTGTTGACTAACGCGACTATAATAAGCATGGGATAACAAATTATTCCTATTTTCTTAGATAAACATGATTTGAAACGGATTTAAACTATGAATTTTCGAAAATAAATTTTTTTATTAAAAAAAGTACTTATAAGTTTAGAAGATAAGGCAAACTCAAAATGACATGTAGAGTCTGTCAAGTAACCTTAATGTGGACACAACTGTCATTTTCTGCAGCCAAAATAGCATTAAATATCAGGACAAAACAAATTAACATGGTCCGGCTGTCCTATTTTGAGTTTTATCAAGTTATCACATGAAATTGAAAAGCAATTGTGCTTATACGTGTGTACATATGGTCATATTACATTTATTTTATTTAATCCGTCTCTCTCCGTGACATGTTACAGATAGATTTAAATACTATAGACACATTTATTTTTTTTCTAATATGATTCAATCCCATTCAATTTTCACTGCTAAACATGCTGTAACTTACTCGTAGGGCTAGCAAATGAGTTGCAGTCTTGGTCCGGCTCAGCGCTTGATGATTTGAACTCATTTTGAGAAGAGTAATAGGTTGAATCGAGCTCACTATTTCCTACGAGTCTGAGGGCCACTAGCTAAAGAGTCGAGTCAAGCGAGTCCAAGATTTGAACACAAGTAGAATTTGGGTGTTTTAACGGTCCACTCAATCCATTGCTACCCCTACTTACATTGTAACATATAATCATCAAAGCTTTAATAAGTGACTGTCGTAGCTATGATTGCAGTTTTATGAATTTCCCTTTTCACGTGATATTATATTAAATTTTGACACTGAGCTCGTTCCTATAAAAAAAAAAAATAGGCAAAAAAATTAAATGAAAATAGGAAAATTATATATTGGCAATGCGAATTAGATTATTAGTATTTTTCTTCATTTTCAAAATATGACATTTTTTTTTTCTTGTTAAATTTGATTTCTGATAAGACCTTAGATAATCACTAGAAGCAAACTTTCTAGAATTCAAATCAGAGTTGTCTTCCTCATACAAATTTATGTGGTCCTTGTGAAAAAGAGCACGAGGTATCAACAAACGTGTGTGGTCGAAGAGTCTAGACTCCAAAATATTTATGATAACTTGAATGTCTTGTCTTGTTATTGTCATACACGTCTATTCGAGTCAAAAAAAAAATTATTATAATATTTGAATTATTCGAATAGATCTCTTTCAATAATAATTCATCTCCACAAAATTTTTACTTTTGACATTTATACGTTTTTCTTTATCCATTGAATAGTTGAGTTTCTCAAGTTTTATTTTTCAATTGACAATATATTTCTCTCATAAAAAGCAAAATTAGCCCACTTGAATTTTGAATGAATAATGCATGCATAAGTTGTCGTGCACGTAGTTGTTCATGCACATCTATCTCGCCTTCTTTTATAAATGCACGAATATACAAACATAAAGTAGAAGGCCTTTTCGATGATGAACTTTAGAAAGAATCGGAGCCTCCCATGAAGAATAGAAGATTTAGTTGCTTGTATTGGGGATTGGCTTAGCACGACGATTGGATATGATTCTACTCGAGGAAATTTGAACCTAATTTCGAAGACTCGCAGGCAAAGGCTAGCTTTCCTTTCACCGTTTGGTAGGTTATGGGGGACTCAATTGCGTAGAAGCCCGATGATTTTCCCTGAAATTCGTATGAGTGTGAATTAGACTTCTGCCACCCTCCAATGTTTCACACGGATTCTCCGTTTCTTTCTGAATCGAACGGAACGGGGGTTGAATGATCTTTACTTTCTTTGAATTCTGTAACTCAAAAAATATCGAGAAATACAAAAACTGCTTTTAATTATAATCCAACTTATCGATATTACGCAATTGTTTTTCTTTATCAAACATGGTACGAAAAATGGAATCCTAAGATTTCTTTTAATGATATCAATGAATTTAAGTTTTTGTATAAGGAAAGTTGTAAATTTAATAACAAAAGGGCCAAAAATAAAAGATTCCATAACCCGACACAATCATAAATATAAGCTGGCTTCCCTCTATTTCCTTCCAAATATCCCCTACCACACACCCACAGCACAAAAGATTAATGGTCAGTATCAAAACCATCATATCATCTACGGTCATCGTCACTCCAACTGTACTTTTATCCGTATTCGTTCCTCTCTCTCTCTATATATACACACACACACAAACATATAATATAAAGAGAGGAGAGGCACGTTTGGCTAATCTCAAAAGTCAATGTATGATATGTATTTTTCCCTCTCATTTAAGTAGAAAAAGTTAATTTATTTAGATAAGAGCATACTTTAAATTCAATGTTGCTAAGAAATTCGAGAAACGATTTGAAAATTAGTACGATTGTTTGTGAGACTGCTTGAGTTTTTTTATGGAGAGTTTCTTTTCGTCGAATTCACGTCTCCCACGTCCGATGTTTAACATCAGTGGAAAGTGAAAATCACATTTTTATTTTGTTATCTATCCTTTATATTTTCTACGTGAATATCTACGAGGGTTCTAAAATATTATTTAATATTAATAACTTATTTAATTTCTAAGAAAAAAAAGTAAAATTTAAAACTTTTATAACCTTGAGGTTCTTGACTAATATAGAAAGTAAGATTACTTATGAGTAAATTTTTGAAGCTCAGCCAAAAATGCAAAGAGCTATATATACACACATTAAGCATTGCCTTTTCGTATATCTTACCTGTCGATTTCCCTCCCTCTCTTTACTGTTTTCTCTGTCTAGAATTTTCGTTCGCCTTTGGGAAAAACTCTAATTTCAAGTATTTTGAAAAGTAATTCTTGGAAAAGTATTTATTTCCTTCTTGAATCCTCATTTCACCCGTTTTCAGAAGCAAAATTTGATTTGGAAACGTGATTTTTTCAAAAGCAAAAGTTTATCTGTGATTTGGTTGAATTCTACAGTAATTCTCTGCAATTTCGTTGAGTAATAATTTGACTTTGATTTGCTTAAATTTGGGTGATTTTCGAGGTAGACCACTTTGTGGTGGGAATATTTAGTTTTTGGTTGCATTTGAGCTTCGGATTTGGGATCTAATTTAATTTTGAAGCATTTATCCAATATTTTCTTGTGAGTTCTCAGCTTTGGTTTTTATGCATGGGTATATGTGATTTTGCTTGTATATCTCGTGTCTGTATAAATGATTGGAGAAAAAATTATTCATGGTCATTTATTCATTCTTAATTAATACATTTTAAAAAAAGTTTGAGCTTTAATTGATTCTTTTATTATTCGGTTCCAATTGCAGGTTGATTGGCTGTGAAATTTGATCTCAGCTTTATATGTGAAGTCCAGAGATTTAAATTCTGCATATTGAAGTGAAGTTAAATATTAATTGGCGAATCTGAGTTTGTGAAGAAAAATGGTGTTTGTTTTGGGAAATTTATTAGCAAAGATGAACGATCTATCGGCATCTGACCATTCATCCGTGGTCTCCATTAACTTATTTGTCGCACTCTTATGCGCGTGTATTGTGATCGGTCATCTATTGGAGGAGAATCGTTGGATGAATGAATCCATTACCGCGCTTGTAATTGTAAGTGTATACACGCATATATGCAGACTTGTATGTTGTGTATGTGTTTGGTTCGTTCATACGCGAGGATTGGACTTGTGTTTTAATCCATATTGATCGTTTAATTGACAGGGTTTATGCACTGGAGTTGTGATTCTATTAATAAGTGGAGGAAAGAACTCGCATCTTTTGGTGTTTAGTGAGGATCTTTTCTTCATTTATTTGCTTCCGCCAATCATTTTTAATGCTGGGTATGTAAAGCATTTTAATCATTCTATTCTTTTATTTGGAGAATAGTGATTCTAGTATCATTAATTTCATCAAGATATTCTTTATTTGCGATCTTTGAATTGGAAAGTACAATCGGGTTTTGTATAAATTATTTTCACGATACTATTTATTGAAAGAACAATGGGAAACCTTTATACGAGACGGTGTATTAGCCAAGTTAGTAAAGTCCAATTGTTTGTGCGATGATGATGCTATGTTACATGGTTTGCTTTGCTCTAATCATCAGGTTCCAGGTTAAAAAGAAACAATTCTTTCGCAATTTCATGACTATAATGCTGTTCGGAGCAATTGGTACTCTCATATCCTTCATCATCATATCATTGGGTAAATCCTTTTGCCTCTGTTATTACTGTTTATAACCAAGTACAGAAGTGCTCTTTTTTCACTTTTCTAATTTTTTACCATGAAAAGTGGAATCTAAGTTAGTAAAAGTCTGGATTGAGAAGTTCTTACGTGCTAGTCCTGAGTATGGTCTGCATCCTTCTTCTGTTTAAATAGCTGTAAATGAAATTGCTTTAATAAAACAGCACGAAAGAGAGACTGATTTTCTCGCTTGGATATTAATGCCTAGCTGTCGCAATTGTTGTCAGACTCTCGTTCTTCACGTAGCTCCTAATCTGTAATTTGTATCTTATTATCATGTTTCCATATCCTGATTGAGCAATTGTTTTCCTGGAAATGAAGAACATGCATGAGAGTGTGAGCAACTTCAAGCAATATGGTTTATATGTAACTTTTGGTCCTCCTTTCTCTGCTTAAGTGGTGCTCGTTTTTTAAGGATAGACTGGTCCACTGGAAACATTTAAGGGGAAATAATTGAAAAGAAAAGGAGGTTTCCTTTGCAGCTTTTTTTTTTTTAACTGTTAGTATTCAATTTGTTTCATCATTTAGAATATAACTAATTATCTGTTTTTGATTACTATCTTAAATTTTGTATCAGGGGCCATTACCTTTTTCCGAAATATGAATCTTGGTCTCGCAATAGGAGATTATCTTGGTACCTCCTGCCCTCTCTCTTTAATCCCTCTTAATTGTAGCTAATAATTTTTTTCTGTACTCACTACACTCGCTTTCTTCCAGCAATTGGAGCAATTTTTGCTGCAACAGACTCCGTTTGCACCTTGCAGGTATATTTTGTTACTTTATACTGTTGATTGCAGAATCAGGAATGATAGCCTTATGCATCAACTCTGATGGTGCAGGTGCTTAATCAGGATGAGACTCCCTTGCTATACAGTCTAGTGTTTGGCGAAGGCGTTGTAAATGATGCAACATCTGTGGTGCTCTTCAATGCAATTCAGAATTTTGACCTTTCTCATATCAGTACGAGTGCAGCTCTGCAGCTAGTTGGAAATTTTTTATATTTATTTATTACAAGCACTGTGTTGGGAGTTGTTGTGAGTCTCCTTCCTCCTTTTCCACCCTCTTCTGGAGCTTTTGCCCATTTGAGCATTTGTTTTCTTTTGAATCACATGATTTGTAAGTTTTAATGTTTATTCTTATACCGCAGGCTGGACTGCTTAGCGCATACATCATAAAGAAGCTGTATTTTGGAAGGTCTGTGTTTAATCACCATACCAATGATTTTTCCTCTCGCCCTTAATTAAGTTGAAACTTAAATTTTGAAGTTTATTTTATTAAAACATTTATTTTTCCGCCAGAGCTCGAAAAACTTCATAGGGCGCATAAGATTCCAACGAAGGCATATAATTCTTGTGTGCCAGACTTGCCCTTGTTACCAAAATTTTGAAACCTTGCTGTCAGTTCATTGTTAATCTTTTGATGATTGGTTTTTGATTCATTTGTTTTGAACACCAATGGATGATTTCTTTACTGATAAATTCCTTATGACTAATTTCTGATCAATTCCAGGCATTCCACCGATCGTGAGGTTGCTATTATGATGTTGATGGCTTACCTTTCATACATGCTCGCCGAAGTAAGTTTTTCGAACATTGCATTTTTTTTGTTGTGTGAAATCCCACACCTTTGAACTAAGGTCTTAACTTTCTAACCTAGATATATCTTGCAGTTATGTGATTTAAGCGCCATTCTTACTGTGTTCTTCTGTGGGATTGTGATGTCGCATTACACCTGGCATAATGTCACTGAGAGCTCAAGAGTCACCACCAAGTATGGGGTCTCTTATAATACTAGACAATTTGATACACGTTTTTGTGCTTGTGTCTCTCTCCCTCTCTTCCCCAAGATAAATTTCTATTAATGTATATCAACTCTTCTACAGGCACACCTTTGCAACATTGTCATTTGTTGCCGAGATATTCATTTTTCTTTATGTTGGTATGGATGCTCTGGATATTGAGAAATGGAGAGTTATAAGTGACAGGTATAGTCGCTAAGTAAATGAAAACGGTCACCTCAAAGTTTTTGGTGGACTGCGAACATGTTTGGCTAATCTTAACTGTTGCTCTTTTATCAGGTTCTTGATTCGAAACCTCTTTAAAAGCAAGTAGTTACTTCCACAAAAAAAGTTCTTTCACCTTTTTTAAGCTTAGCCAAACTGCACTAATAATAATGAGGATTTAATGACGGTTTTTTTTTTGTGTGTTTGTTCCTTCTCAATGTCAGCCCCAAAACATCAGTATCTGTGAGCTCTATTCTACTGGGATTGATTTTGGTTGGAAGAGCAGCCTTTGTTTTCCCTTTATCATTCTTGTCCAACTTGACCAAGAAGTCTACATATGAAAAAATTGGTTTTAAGCAGCAAGTATGAGCTTAAACATTCTCATTTCAAATTTACGAGATTCTTCATTTACTTGTCCTATCTAATAATCTTACCAATTGTAATCTGCAGGTCACAATATGGTGGGCTGGTCTCATGCGAGGTGCTGTTTCCATGGCCCTTGCTTATAACCAGGTACACTATATATATATATATAACATGCTCAACATGAGTCATTGTCTATAATGCTGGAATAATCTGACTGAGTCATTATTTTTTATTTTATGCAGTTCACAAAATCAGGACATACTCAGCGTCTTGGAAACGCTATCATGATTACTAGTACCATAACGGTCGTTCTTTTCAGTACAGTGGTAAGACATCTAGCACGTGTAAGAGCTAGACACTTAATAGAAAATATATAAAAACAATAAACTAAGCCTCTTTCCTAACTACGTGAATCTTTGTTCTCACCACTTAGATCACGTAACCAACCTTTTTTGGCTAACATGTTTGGCTTTTGTGAAAATTACCTCTTTTGGGCATTTTTAGTTTACAACCGTACTTTTTTTTATCAGTAAACTTTCCAAAGAAAATACTCTCTTTTTAAGGTGCTATAAGTGTAATTTCAGAAGTGAGCACTCAATTTCATGTTTCATTATAAATAATTTGCAATTATTCTTTCGACTCCTTGTAGGTGTTTGGCTTGATGACTAAACCTTTGGTGAGGCTCTTGCTTCCCTCGTCGAAGCAATTAAGCAGAATGATTTCTTCGGAGTCAGTTACTCCAAAATCCTTCATCGTACCACTTCTTGGCAATGAACACGATCCTGAACTTGATCTGGACGAACAATGTGTAGTTAATGGTCAGGATTCAGAAGCTAATCAAGGTGGTCGAAATGTGCTTCGTCCAAGCAGTTTAAGGATGCTCTTGAGGAAGCCTGCACGCACTGTCCACTATTACTGGAGAAAATTTGATGATGGCTTCATGCGTCCTGTTTTTGGTGGACGGGGTTTTGTACCCTATGTTCCAGGCTCTCCAACCGAACGAAGTGTGCAACAATGGCAAGAAGAGGCCAAACACTAAGCATATAGGTGAGGGTGGATCATGCAATCAGGTTTTGGCTTTTCGCTTGTTAATATTATGGAGTGTTTTTCTTCGTGTGGATGATAGCGGTGTCTAAATTAGCACATCACACATTTATTCTTTGCAGTGGTATTGATTCGATTCTTGTTTTCTTTCTGGGTAATTGTTAACCAAATAGTTCGTATTTTGGAAAAATCCGGCAGGTTGTCCCCTTGCCGGCCGAGGTTATGGAGCACCAAATCGGTGTATATTTTTGTAAGCACATATCTTTGTGTATGGCTTTCTGTAAATTGTTTTCACCTTACATTTGAGCTAAAATCAGAATGCAATTATAAATTTTTGGTTTATAAGGATTATGATGTTCTATGATGAAATTATTTTCAACATTTTTGGGTATTAGAAGAACTTTGGCCAAGATAAATACTAAGATAATATCCATTCTGCTGAAATGAAAACATTCGTACTTTTAGATGAAATCGTTCAATGTAGTATTGTGGCATTTGAGCCACATTATTTTGAAAGAGTGTATTATGAAATAGTAGATTGATGGAGAATGTATAGTTGAAAAAGAAGAAAAAGTTATTGATATGATAAAAAATATTATTTTATTGAATAATCTGTGATTAAAAATGTATAGGATAATGAAAATGAAAATTTTAATGTATACCAAACAAGGGTTTAAACTTTCTATTGGTTAAAAAATTTCATGAGTCACTAAACTTTCTTTTCCTTCGAATTGGCCACCGAGGTTTTTTAATTTTTATTGAAGGTCAAAGTTCACTATTTTTTCTAATATAACGTCCTGCATAATAGGAAATTCTTCCAACTCAGACATCGTATGTGAAAAGCTAATGAAACTTCAGTCCGAAAGAAAAGCGAACTTCATTAAACTCCTAAAATTTCGATTTGCAGTGTTTTTCACTAACCATCCAGCGATGAAAATTCCGTGCCACGAAACTAGTTTCACATCGGAGTTTGAACAATGTATAAGGCGACGCGCTTAGAAGCCACAATATTTATACGAGAAATGGGTAAAAAGTCTGCATTTTCTAGTATTTGAAGAAACGTTCTTTTACACTCGTTATTGAAATATATCGTTGAGAGCTATTAACAATCATAGTACAAAAGATGGCATAATTACCCAGTCATTAGACCCTCTGCTATCCGTCATACTGGATTAAAGTTCTTTCGCGGCAAGCATAATTTTTTTACTTAGCACGTAACAAGAACCCGAGAGTAAGACAAACCAGTGCGACCATGCAAAGAAACAGCGGAGGGAAACCAACTTGAACTTTTATCTTATCCTTCGAACTCCTCAACATTGCCTGAAAAGATGGATGGAGACCAAACATCAACAAGCAAGACGATGAAGCTGTGATAGCATTAAATCAAATCTATCAAAGATACACAGGCCAAAAAATATGGTGACCAAGACCAATCCAATGAATTTAATAGGTTATCCGCCACCTTGGGAGGGGGGTGTTATCAACAAATTACGGTAGCGAAACGAGATTTTGATACATGTATGCCAACATAAAATCTTAGTAAAAATGGCAAACAAATTAAAACATGTAGTTTACCCCCACTGACTTGGGAACCAAAAACCACAGAATAAATAGATAAGTAATGGCTTCTGCCATCATTTTCCCATTCAGCCATAATGAGAAAGAACAGATAGTATTTTAGAGCAGATGGCATAAACAATATCTTTAAACATAATAGAAAAAAATAATAGTGTAGGATGTCACCAACCAATTCTTGCTTTACTGTTTCCTTCTCATGAACGGCGCTGCTTTTTTCTTCTTTTAGCTTCATGATAGTATTTTCAGCCTGCAAAGAAAGTAAGAGATAACAGTGCTAAGCATTTTCGAAAGAAGCATGAATAAAAATTTATTGACGAAATGAGAAAAAATGGCCAGTCAACAGCGTAGCATTTTTCCCCCCAATCTCCTTTCCTATGAGAAGCCTTTAAACCACAAAATTTAGTCAATTTATGAAACACGGATGTGAAATTATAAAAACATAGGAATCACGTGGAGTAAGTCCCAGCATTAAGAGCATATTAGGTACAATGGATAAGACTTGACATTGTAATAAACAAGATTTTAGCTTCCTTTTCTTCTTTAATTCTACACGACTATCCAATCTTTGCTATGAAACCTACCATGTGAATTTGTTTCCTAAACAAGATTTTTCATCAAAATAAAGTAATCTCCCGCCACAAAAAGATATATTCAGGACATGGCTACCAGTGCTAATAATAATGTATTATCAGCAGATGCACAAATCATAGAGAAAAGAGATGACAATGCAGGAAAAAGATTTTAACTTGCCAATATCGAACATATTTAGTGCCAACTTTCCAAAAAAGTTAATGTCGCTCTTTAATTGCCTCCACAGCTCCAAATTTTAACATTTGTGATAAAGAGACAAACCTCAATTAGCTTTGAATCCAAGGCACTCATCTTTGTATTCAACTCCTGAATGTCTTCAGATAACCTTTTTACTTCCACATCCTCGAAGTGTCTTGTTTTTGTCTCCACATCCTCGTCTGTTCTTGCTTTCGTCACCTCCACATCCCCAACCTGTCTTGATTTTATCACTTCCACATCCTCAACCTGTCTCGATTTAGCCACTTCCACATCCTCGACTTGTCTTGATTTTGCCACTTCCACATACTCATTTTTTCTTGATTCCTCCTTGCTAGGGCTAAACTCCTCATCCTTAGTAGGGAATAATGTGTAACTTTCCACAGCCTTAGGAGATGTAGAACCTTCCTTGTTCGCAGCAATTTTGACATCCTCGTCATTCTTGATCAGCTACCTCTCAGGAAAAACTTAGTAATTCGATTAAGTCTCTTAAGAAAATATTCTTTAATCTAATAAGAAATATATTTGATTTAAAATTCATCAATGAAAAATGAAATCTAACAATCCAGATGTCAAATTCATGGTAATTACTATAACTACCATTATCCAGGAATTATAGTACAAAAATTTAATGCAAATTTACTTGAATGAAACTTCAAGTGATGAGGCAAATATATCATATAACCACTTCATTTTCATTTTCCTTTTTTCCAAATAAGGGATGCAACTTCGTCATATAAGAGGTAAAGCAGAATAGCTCATACACTCAAGAAAATAATTAGCAGCCGTTCTCATCAAGTTGAAGAAATTAGAATAAATCGCCTAAATCATAGCCTAATTTGCCCATGGTTTAAAGGTGTAAAATATATTCAAATTTCTCACCAACTCATGAGGGGAATTTTCAACTCCCAACTGCAATTTATCTTTCAGCATTGAAGTCTGATACGATGGCTCTGGCTTCAAAACCCCATTAACTGGCAGCAACACTGGAGATTGAGGTGGACTAGTCAAAACAACCCTAAGCTTGGTCTCTTCAATATAATTTTTACTATCTTTTGCAAACTGTCAGAATAAAAAGAATACGAAATACTGAAGCCAATCTTCATACTATTTTCTATCATCTGTGGCAAAAGCGCAAAAAAGAGAGCAAGAAATTGTGTACAAATACCCAATTGGAATATTCTTACCATGGGAGGAATCTCTGCTTCGGTTGTGTCAAATGGCACAACAGTACACTGGATCAGGAATTTATCCTTGCATTGCATATTGGCTGGAGCTGATTTCTGTGCTTGCATGGTAACTGAATCTCCGAAGATGGAAAATGTCAATTAGCAGACTCTAGAAAAGTCTAACAGAAGTAAAAATTGCCGCTTGAAAAATAAAAAACACCTCTAGTCCCAAGCTTATGTGATACAAATAATAAAGGTATAAACAAGGTGAAGCAAAAAATGAACTGCGGAAAGTGCTTTACAACATGGAAAATTTTGGAATTATCATTTATAGCTAATTGTTTATAATGTGATACGGACATTTTTGCAAAAGCTGCAAGCTGGGCTTGATGTCCGCAAAGTGTGCATTCAAGTTAACTCCCTACTTCCAGCTTTCTGGCACAAGGAATAGGATATACTGAGGATAAACTATGAATCGTTGTTTAAGGAACATCTGCTTAGGTTTATATCTATAAGTTTCCATCCTTATGTTTACAGTTTACAATCTGATTTACAGCTTTCACGCATAGTTGTTTAATTGTGTTATATAACATGAAACTATAACAAACCTGTGAAAGGACATGTTGACTCTGGCATGATTATGCCGACATTAGGGCGTACACAATACTTCTTTGGCGACGTAGTCTTCACCTGCCAAAAAAGTCACACAGCCATTTAAGCGTTATCTTTAAAAAAGGAAGATTGCAGTTATGTCACATTTTCCCATAGGAATCCTTATGCTTGAAAAAAATGAATGCTTGAAAACTAAGATAGGTAGATAACTTGCCACTAGACAAAAATAAATCATATTCAAAGGTATGTAGGTAAAGTGAATTAGCATGCTTAAAGTACACGATCAGAAGTTACTTCACCTTGAAAGCTACATGTTGGTTGGTAACATTTGTAAGGTCAACAACACACGAACTTTGTTTCATCGCCTCAACTAAAGATTTGAAGAAAGGGGTCAGAGTCGTGCAATTGTTCAAGAAAAATGCTACAAATTGTACATAGAACACAATGATTAATTGCCTAAATAATGTGAAGATGTGATGAATTGACAAATTACAATATAAATGAGACAACAAAAGGAAAGGAACAAGGCATAACAAAGCAGATGTTGGGAAATAAACACATAAGTTAATAACAACTGCCATTTGAAATTTTGAATTCTATATACCATGATTACTCAATTACATGTATCAGAAAGATTCTTATTTTTTTAATTGACTAATCAAGGATTCATGATTTAAGGAAAATATTTCCATGCCATTTCTCCTAGAGATCATATAATCGTTGTTTTTCATATGAGAATAAAATGATGAAAAAATTATATTCCACGTTGAGTGGGAACTATTGTGATTATATCCGGAAAGCCCAAATCCATCCACCAAATGCAGCCACTATGTAAATGCATCTCTAAGTTATTCTCCTAAATGACTAAAATTACTGAACAGATTGCCATATCATCAAATATGTAATGTATCCCTCTATTCCTGTGTTAATTGTGACCAATCAAAGAATATGGAATCATTCACATAATTAAACGTTAAGAGCATAACAAATGGATTCATCACATATCTATATTCATATGAGTGATGTAATTGCACGATTTCTTTTCATTCGCTTACCTATGAACTTAAGTTCACGTGGCTGAATCTCTACTAGCCGAGTACTCATAATTCTTGTAAACTGAAACAATAAACGTAATCGGCTGAGTTAACTCCATATCCCAAACATTTAAAAACCAGTCTTTTACTGATTTATATTAATAACACTATCCATACCAAAATCATTTATTTCCACAGTTTTTCCACTATTTAGTAAATTAGAAAGAAAACTCCAAAACAAAAATAAAAACCTTTGTAATGAATATGGAACTTCCACTTAATTCCATATGTAGAATTTCATTCTAATTACACATAACGCACAGTAACTTTTCATCCTTCATATCAAAGAACAAAAATTGAAAATAAACCCACTCCACAAAACTGTTATACATCCTACATCACTAATTATACTTGCTAAAAATATGAAAAACTCTTTTATGCTCACAAACTTCCTCTTCTGGTTTCTGATTTCCATGAATCAGAGTAGAAATCGAACAAGGTAAAACATATTGCTTACAAACACATCTTAATCAGCATTATATGAAATATTACTCCAAACCCATTACTTACATTTAATACACACACAAAAAACAAAAAGCAAGGAAACTTACTGGGAGAAAAAGATTGTGTAAGCCTTTAGAATCGGGATTTTTTTAGAGGGAATTAGAATTCAAAAAGGGAACTTTAGGGTGTAATGAGATCGGTAGATTTTAGTGGCACTGGTTGAAAAAAAACTGGAGAGAAAGAGAGAGGTGGGGGGTGGCGTGGGGTAGGTGTGATATCGAAAACTACGCGCTATAGTACTGTGGAAAATGGAGTAATTTAAAGTAGTTGGGTTTTATGCATTTGAGTCCAAAACTTTCAATTTTGTGTTGTTTTCATCCTTCATAAGGAAATTCTTTTCAGTTACATTCATACGTCACATCTCGCACTCTATTTTGAAGAAATATCTGGCTACTCGAATAAGAGTTAAGAAATAAAAAAAGTACTCATATTCTAACTCTTTTTTCACCAACTCATGATTCTCATTCTTTATTCGATTTCTTGTTCACATTTGCATTACCTATAGTTTCAACTCCTAATCCTATAACCCTATCCCTCCTCTAAAGCGGATGAGCAAAGGTGAAGGAGGCGATAATTGATTTTTGGAACAAATTATCGTTCGATATATATTAGTAGGATTCAAATATTATAAAAGTTCATATATTAATTTGATTTATGCAATGGAGAGGTTGTGAGTGTCAATTTGCATAAAATAAAAATAAATTATACATATAGCCATCACTTTTGGTGGAACGCTTCCTTGTAAAGTATGCAGTTTTTGCTTTTAATAAAAGAAAAAGAATTTTCTATCTTCTTCTCTTTTTTAAAAGTTAAAATTTATGCTTTCAAAAAAAATGTTGGAATTTACAAAAGGTTCTTTTTATTATTTCAATGGAAAATTGGCGCAAATGGTTCAAACATTTCCAAATATTGCATAATTGGTTTAAACCTTTCAAATGTGATGTAAACGGTCCCAAACCTTTTCAATTTTGGCACAAATGATCATTTTGGATGATTTCCGTCTATAATGACTTTTAGTTTGGTCGTTGAAATGCAATTGACATTATTATTTATTTGAAGAGCTATTTTGTCAAGTACACATATTAGTTTACTTTCGCCAACAAATTCAAAAATCACCTACCAATAAGTTTAGAGCCTGTTTGGTAGGATTATCCAATTTTACAGTAAATCAATTCTCATTTTTCAACTACACATTCTTCAATGAAATAATATTTTCCATCACATCAATAATTTTTTCTTCTTTTTCATCCACACATTTTTCCATCATATCACTATTCAAAAATCTCCAATTCTACAGTAAATCAATTCTCATTTTCAACCACACATTCTTCAATAAAATAATATCTTCCATCACATCAATAATTTTTTCTTCTTTTTCAACCACACATTTCCCATCATATCACTATTCAAAATCAATTTTTCTTCCAAAAAATTCCTACTAAACAAGCTCTTAATATATGGAACATAGCTTGCAGAGGTACTATTTCAAAATCTTGATATTACTATTAAGAGAAAATGGGTCCAAGTGTTTGTCGTTATGTGCTGCTGTTGGACATGAATTGTTGATAGATCTGAATCTTTGGAAGATGCTTTCTTAACAAAGACATTCTTTCAAATAAAGACAATAAGGTCAATTGCATTTCAAAGATCAAACTAACAGACCTTACAGATGGAAACCGTCCAAAAGGATCATCTGTACCAAAATTGAAAAGGCTTGGCACTATTAAAGCCATATTTGAAATATTTGGACCAATTACGCAATGTTAGAAAAGGTTTGGGACCATCTGAGACGATTTCCCTTATTCCAACACTGTACAAATGACTGCTGTCTATTGCACCAAATGGAACTGCAGACAACTTGTCTCCAGTTTGGAAGAGCGTGGGTCTACGGCTGTGCAATGAGCGGTTGTACCAAATCGGCTGTTGCGTTCAATTAGCAGATTCACCAGCTTTGAATCTAAGGCCTTGTTTGGTTTGGGATTTTCTCTCATTTCTTCCTCTCACTCTTTTCTTCACCTTTAGATTTTTTATTTTTTATTTTTTTTGTTTAATTTCATCAGTGAAACCTACTCCACATGCAAAATATTAAATGCATGTTTGATATGGGCCATATGGCATGCTGAATTTAATAGGATGGTAAAGTAAATAAGATTAAATGGTTTTGATATTTATTCAATCGCCATACTAAACGTCATAAAGTCATAAAATGATCAATTTTACGTATAACTTCTACAATTTTATGATGTTCGTCGTATTTATCCGCCTCTTTTAATTGAGTTTACGATTTCCAAAAAATTATTGTCATTGTAAATATATTACCATTTATATCACGACTCGATAGCATAAATGAAAAAAGAAATTGTATTTGTTAGAAATTTCTATTACTTAATTTGGTCTATACCATGAATTCAAATTATTTATACTATTGGTTCATAAAGTTAAGAATAGTTTGGAGTGTGATTTTATTATTTAGAAACAATTGTATTTAGAATTATAATTGTGAATGAAATTTTCTCTTAAAAGACATTCAGGCAACGACTAGTTATCTCATTGACTTGATGATATTATCATCCAGTTGATGCGTATATTTAAACCATGCGTCAGACGAGGAACTCAACGTTTCAACATAAAACTCGGGTTAATTTCACAAACGGTCACTGAACTTATCTAAAAATCACAAAACGGCCACTAAAGTTTAAAACTTGCAGAAACGGTCACCGAAAAAAGTACACGAAAGTGTTCGTCAGTCTGAAATTTTAATTTGTTTCACAACGGTCACTGTAGGACCGTTATGATTTTAATTCAAACTTAAATGACCAAAACACGTGGACATAGAAGTTTGACCACTTCATGTGCGAATTTCTTTTAAAGAAGAATACACTATATTTTATGTGAATTAAAATAAATAAAAGTGCATTAAAAATGGAATAATAATAATAACATAGATTTGATAAATATACCTAAAATGTCTTTGCTTCTTTGTTTCACGAAAATATAGTGTATTCGATTAATTTATTAAAAATGGAATAATAATAATAATAACAAAAATGGAATAATAATAATAATAATATAAAAGTCAAATATTGAAGGCTCGTTCGGTGGAGATTAAAATCGGATTAAAATTAAAAAATTAGTCGTTATAGTTAACTTTTATTAGATGAGTGAGATCCAATAACGACTATATTTTTAATTTTAATTGGATTTTAATCCCTACCAAACATGCCTGAATATAAGTTGACTAGACATTTAATACATTAGCTAGGGGACAGGTGCAACCTCATTGATTAGACCAACTACTTATTACTTGCAAGGTGGAATTGATGTTGAAATGCTTGTCCATTTGTTCCTCCTCAAATTTAAGCCTTGGTTTCCATAAAAATCAGAATTTCAGCAAGTTTTCATAAAAATTAATAAAAGTTAAAAATTCTGTAAAATATGTAGCTGAAAATGAATTTGAAAAAAATAAATAAATTGAGTTTTGAAAAATCGGAACCAAACATGGGCTAAAATGGACAATAACTATTAATTTAGAAGAAAATTTACATATACAAATGGTAATGAGAAACTTTTAACAATTATTAATAAACTCTCTGCCAAAACATTTTATCTAGAAAATTCCCAATCATACCTCTTTACCTCAAATCATTTTATATTAAAGTCTAAAGTTGTATTCTCCATATTTATGGGGTACCAAAAATCATGTACAATGACATTGAACAGCTGGCATTTATGTTTGCTCAACCTCTTTCTCCCTAAATATGGTTGGCAAAATCAAGATTAATTAATAAAAATTAAATCGAGGGAAAAAAAAAAAACAGAGACAAATACCTTGCATAGTGCGATTAAACCTTGGTCAGTTGTGTTCTTACAAGGGACATAATATTTCCCAAATTCTCTAATTCTTGCAACAATGACATATTTTAAATGTTCACGATATTAGAATGCAATGCAATTTTTTTTTTTAACTTTTTTTTCACCAATAGGGGGAAACACATTTTTGGGTAGAAAATGCAAAACAAAAAGAGCGATGAAATCAAATTTAGTTTGCATTAAGCCATTGTTTGAGCCAAATTATTATAGAATAAGAATGAAAAATATAGCCGTTATTGAAGCCCACACAAGAGATATAAAATTTGAATATAAATGTTGATGTGATGGATAACGGTCATATTTTTCATTTTAATGAGATAATAATGTAGATCAAACGGAGCCTAAATTTAATTTAGAATAATTAAGTCCCTGTTTGGTGTAGCTAAAGTCAAATTTTTTTAGTAAATTTTGATTAAAAAAATAATGGAATATGTGATTTAACAATTGATAAAAGTGGTGTACATGAAATATGTAGTTAAAAATTAATTTTTGCTTTTAAATTAGATTTTTTTCGACTTTTTTAAACTACATCAAATAAGGGTTAAAGTTAGAACGAAAAAACATTTCAAATCCCAATTTAAACTATAAATAGAGGGGGTAAGATAATCAGAATTAAACTCGACCGTTCCAAAAGTAGGTCTTCACTTAATCGGTATAACTCGATAGGAACTAGGTCAAGAAACGTCTATTTAAAATGAGTCACGTCTTATACAACTTGACATGAAAGCGAGTCGAACAAGACCCAATTTAAACTCGTGACGATCTATTTTTCCATGTAGAACTTGCCATATTTTGATCCATTTTTCCTCTAGGTACAGTGACGTCTTATTTTCTCCATAGAACTGAACACGTGTCATCCCATTTTTACACCTCTTAATTGAGCCATTATTTGACGCCACTATTTAAAAACTTTTTTTTTTTTTACGTACTCATTTTCAATCATATATTCACACGATAAAATTTTACACATAAATTTTAAGTTTTTTCTATTTTTTAATCACACATCTTACTTAAAATTACTGTTCAAATATTATTTTATCGAATAATGACCATCAGGACTGAATGATGGACAGGACAACGTATGAAGTTCCTATTTTGCCTACTCCAACCCCAACCTCCCAGAAAAAATTGTACACCCACACACTCCAAATTTCGATACAAACCAAGTATTACAAATTTACACCAACAAACCAACAACTTAAACAAAGGTTCTATAAAACCACAACTCTCCCCCTTTTCTCTCTCTTATAAAAACTACACACTCATCACAAACTTGGTGTTTTCCGCCACCGTTTCTCTCTTTCTCCACTTTTCTATTGCCATTTTTAGATCCAGTAATCTCTATCAAATGGCCTCTGTTACTGCTTCATCCGTTTCCTTCTCCTCTGTCGCTTCCTCTCTCAAGAAAAACCAGGTATTTTTCTTGTTGATCCATGCTTTATTATTATTATTATTATTATTTTCTCTTGTATTTTTTTGTGATTAAAGATTTGATTTTTCTGAAATGGGTTGTATGCTTTTTATGCTTATGGGTCTTGGTTATAATCTTTCAGGTATAATTATATTCTTTGTCGTTTCTTGATCCTGTGTAGCTGGTGTACGAATCTCTGTGATTTATTAATTTTGTGATGAGAAAACTGATGCTCAATGTGTTGGGGGAATTACACCGATATGTGCATTCATTATATTCTACAACATATATTTATATCCGCTTGAAAAATGAACGAAGCTTCGACTTACCGAAACCAAATATATAAACACAAACTCAAGCCTTTCCATTCTTCATTGAAAACCAATTAGTTCTTCAATTAAAACCTTTGGAAATTATCAAAAGAAAGTTAGCATTTCTGAAATCGGAACACTAGTTAAAAGAAATCAGAAAATAGAAATAAGTAGAGGCAGGTGTTTGACACTTTCTCACAAATTTGATACTCATCGGTGCTAACGGTTTTTGACAATCTTCTTCCAAGATGCAACAACCACGTCCCGTAATAGTAGCACTCCAAATTACGTAGACCAACAAACTTGAAACGGAATTTTTCTCTTAACCAAGAAATGACTTTTATGCAAGAAAAACACACTAAGTGTTTTTTTGCAACACAAATGAAATATATGATATGAATTGAATGAATAAAATCCAAACACATAGGATTTATAATAGTAGCCGGAAAGGTTTGTCTCAAAAGACACAACCATGTAAAAGGACACTTCTTGAAATTTATCTTTATATATGAAGAAACACGCTCATTGGAAAATAATCATACCAAAAGTCATAAACTTTCATATGGAATGACACAACTTTCCATCCAGATATTTTCTAGAATATTCCATAATATTTTAAACGATTTTCCAACAATTTCAAGTATTTAAGTAACTTAAATGTGGCTTAATTTCTCATTCACTAAATAACGAATTCCACTTAAATAATCATTTACAATTGGTTTCCAACACAATGATGGCTCGGAAGTTGTCGATTTTAAATTAGAATGTTTTAAACAGCACTAATCCCTTTCTGGTTAAAATAATTTTATTTATTATAAATTTATACTCTAGACCTGGAGTGGTTTACATATTACCATGTGTTTAAATATGCATTACTTATTTTTGAGTGCTGAGTTTTTATGGTACAAAATGCTAAAGATATTATGAGTTGTACATAGTTCTTATTTGAAGCTAACGATTATAAATGATTAACTGGGAACTGTCTCTTATAAGTTATAAGTAAATCGAGGCTAAATTTTTATTATTTTCTCAGTTTGCTACTGCATTACATACTCTTTTCAAAAGATTCAGCAGGTCCTGTTGTCTATCTGATTTTACATGTGTAGAATGTAAATTATGTAATTGAATTTGTTTCTTTGGAAAGTAGTTCAAGGGTATTCAACATTATAAGCACTTTTAGATTACAATTTTGGAAATTTTAATCACACTATGCTTCACTTCTTTTAACATTATTCTTGTTTTTCTTAGTCTTGAGCGGTGCTCGTTGCATTGTGGTATTTCTTATGTTGTTTACATGGGCAGGTCTCACAATTGAAGACGGTTTCAGTTTCCTTCGGTGGAAAAAGCTTCAAACCAGTTCCTCTTCGTTTCCGCATTGCCTGTGCTACGGTATGCTTTGATATAGCTGTTTTACGTCGTCTTCAAAGATTCAACATTTGTTTCTATCTACTGCTTATTTCTTCTCGGGATTCTCATTATGTTGCTACTACTGATAGTAATACAGGTTGTTTAAAAAATGGTTGAGTTTAAATGCAAGCTGCGTTAATGGTTAACTTTGCGATTCTGTAATGTAATTGAGCATGACATGGGGTTGTGCAGTTATTTCAAGCCGACCATAGTGTTGTTCAAGAATGAACCAGAATACAGAAATTACAAAAAATTATACCTGGGACTTGCTCATAATTGTACATTAAAGTTGGCTAATAAACAGTAATATTCTAACAAAGAACCTTAATAGATCGAAATTGTAAATTGAAAGTCTTTCTCACCAGGCATCCTACTTGTTGGTTGCATTCCAATTTAATCGTAATCACAGTTTATATGTTTAAAATATTTTCACCTCGTTAGCATGTTTAAAATATTTTCACCTTGTTAGCGAGTTTAATGCACTTAGTATAGCCTTTGGAATCAGCATCTGGAAATACAGAATCAAAATTCCTTGATTATGCTTCAATAACTCGTATCATGTGTACTAACCTTACCTAAATTGGATGAATGGAGATTCCTTGAACCTGTTCTTTTGGCCTTCGGTTAAATTGCTGCATCTGGAATTTCTTTTTCTCAGTTCAATTGATTAGAGATCTTTGGTGTCCCCTCTAGTCAAGAATTGGGCGCCTTTACAATTCACAACTTAACTCTCTAGCTTACTATTACACAGATTTTTACTTGCTCTTTCATATGAAAATATTCTGGAAAGTGAATTAACGATATTTCTTTGCGATATTTACCCTCTATTGTTTCCTTTAAGATGCTATCAATGTGACATTTGATGATTGATCACCTCAGAGAAGAAATTGAGTTAACTAACAATTCTGAATGATTCTTTGGTGCAGGCGAAACCCGAGACAGTGGATAAAGTTTGTGAAATTGTGAGAAAACAACTAGCACTCCCTGCTGATTCAGCCATTACTGGAGAGTCCAAGTTTGCATCACTTGGTGCTGATTCACTCGATACGGTATTAGTCTTATTGTTAAATATGTTCCTTTCCTCGAATGTTATGTCGGAAGAGTGAATGTGTATCTGTGGGGAAATAGTACCATTTGCAAACAGTAGCATGTGTGACCTTGTGAAAACATGCCTTCATTTAAAATTTCAACGAGGAAGCAAAATCTAGCTTCATAAATTTGGACATGGTTGGGGGTGGGGGGTCACAATGATAAATTGACAAAGGTTTGGCTGGTTCCGTTGTTGAGGACCATTGCGCAACTATAATTGAAGGTTGCAAACCATCTTGCCCCTTTTCAAAATTTGGAGACTGATAGTGCAATTTTCCCATATATATAAGCTTCTTATGACCATTATAACTTCATTATCTTGGCTGTTTCTTAATGTGAGCGATCTTTTATAATGGTTGGCTGATGTTGGGTTTGTCCCGATTTAGGTTGAGATTGTCATGGGACTTGAAGAGGAGTTCGGGATCTCTGTGGAAGAAGAAAGTGCTCAAAGTATCACCACTGTTCAAGAAGCAGCCGATATGATTGAGAAGCTCAAAGAGAAGAAATAAGCTAAAGATTCCGAACCATAGGTTTGCTAGGAAAGTTCTTTAACGTATGAATCTTTGTTTCCTTTGTTCGGTTGCCTGATAATGCTATTATGGAGCGTCCCTTTGCTCTTCGTTTTGAGGAACCTTTTTTAGTTTTTCTCTACGATTTCGTTTCTTTTTCCTGCTAGACCTGAATCAAGATACAATATAGTACAAAGTTTCTCTCATTATCGAATGATATTGAGCTGAAGGAGAGATTTCTGGTGTATTTATGAATGAATTTTAGTTTTGCTTCACAAGAACTATAGGCTATATCTGTATATCTCTACACAGTGGTGTAACCGGGTTCTAATGGTCTGGCATGATCGTTTTAGAGTTGGTCCAACCCGGCATTGTTCTAAAACGGCCAGTCAGCCGTGGTGGGCATACGGGCTTTTACTTTTTTCTTGCATAAGCTTCCTTTCTCTTGGACTGTACAGCTCGATCCAGTGCGAGGTGGCTAAGAGATCGGNAACTATAGGCTATATCTGTATATCTCTACACAGTGGTGTAACCGGGTTCTAATGGTCTGGCATGATCGTTTTAGAGTTGGTCCAACCCGGCATTGTTCTAAAACGGCCAGTCAGCCGTGGTGGGCATACGGGCTTTTACTTTTTTCTTGCATAAGCTTCCTTTCTCTTGGACTGTACAGCTCGATCCAGTGCGAGGTGGCTAAGAGATCGGCCGGCACATGGTGGGTTGTGCCATGTCTGAGTCATGCTTTCACATATGGGGGCACCCGGAACAGGGGCAGACGCAGACGAAAAAAGTTAGGGGGGCACAATCGAACTTACAAAAAAGTTGTGAGAAATTTTATACTCGACAATTTACGTAAAAAAAATCATATCATATGTAATTTTGCATCCAAAAATTTACATGAAATA
>CAIGRQ010315024.1:0-11167 GCA_903798375.1 Fraxinus sp. D2006-0159
ATGAATGGTGCTATTTTTGTATTTGTCACTTTTTTGAGTCCGTGTCACTTTTTAGAGTGTGCGTCACTTTTTTTATTGTTTTGTCATTTTTTTGAGTTTGTGTCACTTTTTTTAAAAAAAAGTGACATTTTTATAACACAATATTTTTTACTTCCTAAAAATTTTTCATATGATTTCAAGGGTATTTTTCAAAACGCCTCTAATTTTAAGGGTATTTTTTTAAGTACCCCATGAAAATATTCATTGACGTGGGCCAGGCCTGAACCACTAACTGATATTTATCAGTTCTAGACGCTACTCTGGTAGTTTTAATCGTCCCGTCCCGCTCATTTAGCACTCTTAACACTAAGATTTAATTGATTTCATATATTACTTCTACGACTTTCTATTGATTTTGAAAACTTTATTTCAATGTGCTTTGTTACGATATCGTTACTGACTATGGAGGATTCTATGTTGCAAGACGTCAAAAAAAAAATAAAAAAATCAGTTAATATATATGAGGCTGAGTGAGTAGGAATGATAAACTATTTTAGCTACCAATTTTAAATATCCTGATGGTCCAAGTCATGATATTTAAAGTTTAGTATATATTACATAGTATGGTGTGAAGTTTGAGGAATCTCAGCCAGGGACGGATCGAGACCATTTTTCTTGTGGGATCAAAAATGAGAATTCAAAGATGTTTAGGTTAAAAAAAAAATAAAAAATTGTGGAGTCACATAACCCCACATGATCCCATGTGGGTCCGCCCCTCATATTAGCTGCTTCAATTAGTAGTGCAAAATAAAGGTGCAATATAACGAGACTAAGTTATTTCTTGAGCTTTTTTACATATATCGTTTATATATACGTGTATAAGCTTTCTTTATGGTCATTGAACTTAAATATATTTCTTTATGGTCACTTAACTTTTCATTGTGATTCTTCATGCTCATTGGAAGGTCATCAACTTCATGTCATAACTATTTTGCATTAAAAGGATTTATGACATTCTCATAACATTGATAATAAGTCTTCACCAAATTGATGACCCCTAGCACTGATCTTCCTCTAAAATCTCCATAATGTAGTGACGGTTTTTTATGGGGCAAGATTAAAGTGTCTTAGAGCTTTCCAGGAGAGGAGAATGAATTGAACCATAACCTGCACATGTAAGTTCCACCAATCATGAAACTTTCACGGAACTATACCTATTCATCACATTAAGACATAGTTCTAAACTATCAAGGTGCATAAAGCCTATTAATTCAGTTATGATCACAATAACCAATTTAACATTCATGCATTGTTAAGACATAATCCAACTCGTTTTAATAGATTAATAGTCCAATCAATGTTAGAAAAACATAAAAAATGTTAGGTTTTATTGTAATTGGCTATTCTTTAAATAAAATTAAATTTATAAAAGAGTTATAAAAGTTAAAGGGTTATTTAGGAGGCTGTCTAAGTTAATTAGGAATTTTTGAGTTCGAGTATGGAACAAAAAGACAAAGTAGCCGAAATAATGCCAATTGGCCTCCCTTCAGCGTTCGAGCACCACCGTGGAGAAATCAACAAAACAATCACTGCCCGCTTGGCACTAGCTCACCGCTAGAGCGGCGGAGTCACCGCTCGCCTACTGCTAGCCTAGCACTCAAGCGGTGGTGATGTCCAACAAAAATCTGTTTCGCGATTTAAATAGCTTTTTGAATCCTAAACAACCCCAAACACCTTATACTGTATATACCTAAGTTATATTCCGTTTATACTAGGGGTTGATCATTATATTCTTTCTATAAAATATATTTTGGAGATCTTACATTAATTCCTCACATCGAGATCAATCAACACACTTTGGAAAACATCAATACAAATTCTCAAATCACCAACTTTCATATAATCTGTTCTAGAGATCAAATAAGGAAGTTGGGATTCCAGTAGGACGAGAACGAGGAGTTTTTAGTGATCCATAGGAGATAGACGATTTTAGAAGGTCGGGAGCTACTGTAGGAGCACACAGTCTAGGAGAGCATTGATGATTATAGGATGTAGGTTAGAGAGTACTAGGAGTTAGTCAAGTCTAGATCGTACTGTAAGTCAATTTATCTACAATAGATTTTACTGGCTTGGGTCTAGAGTTTTTGATCATTTACGAAGGGTTTTTCTCCGCAATTAATTATTTGTGTTATTTACTTTATGCAAATTATAAATTGTGGCAATTCAACATAGGATAGACTTGCATGTAAATTCATCTAGATTAATATTATTTGTGTCTTGTTGTGAATAATAATTGGTTAATTTAAATTTTGGATTATTCACATATTCGCCCTCTTTCTAGGTGTTAGTTTGGTCGAACTTCAATATTTCAATTGGTATCAAAGATTAGATTCGATCCTAGACCCACTTAATCTCGATGAGTCAATCACTAAATGTTATTCCATATTTTGATTGAAGCAATTATGCTTACTGAAAAGTAAGAATGAGAGATTTCTTAAAATCTATGTACGAGAGGATTTGTTTTATTGTAGAAAAGGGATGGACCGTCCCAGCTACAATTGTCACAGGTGTAGTTATCCCACTGAGGTTGCTAGCTGGCCTAAAATTGATTTAGATGAGTATAACTCAAATAGTAAAAGGCTTCATACCCTATTTATGGCTATGTATCTCGAAGGGTTTATGAGAGTGTCTATGTATGAGATTGTCAAATAGGTTTGAGATATCTTTGAGACCATACATGAGGGAACCAAAATTGTTAAGAACTCTAAACTGTAAATTTTAGCCACTATGTTTGAAGAAATTAGAATGAAGGATGATGAATTATTTGATGATTTCTATATGAATTTGAATAAATAGTTAACTCTATTTTCAACCTAGGTGAGAAAATTCCAGAAGCTAATTGTTCTAAAATTTCTTAGATCCTTACCTGAGATGTTTAGATCTAAGATCACAGCTAATGGTAAGAGCAAAGACTTCGATGTATTTAAGGTAGAGGAACTTATTGGATCCATTCAAACTTATAAACTCACCATATCTCAACTTAAGAAGAACAAATCTATAGCCCTAAACACTGTTAGGGAAGAAGAATATGACTCTATTGATACTGAGACCTTTAATGATGAGGAGATATCTTACTTTGTTAAGAAATTTCGAAAAAAAATTATGAATAAGAAGAAACCTCAAAAGAGATATGGAGGTGGCCCTGGTGAGTTTAGAAAATACAATCGTGAGAAGACCAACACTAGGATGTTTATAAAGAAATTTTAGTCTGTTAGATGTCATAAGTGTCAGGTTTTTGCCACTTTAGAAATGCATGCCCTAAACATTAAAGAAATCATGGATAAAGCTATGAACACTACTCTCACTAATGACGAATCTAACTCGGACAATAAAAGTGAGAAGTCCAATTCTAAGGGTCATAACTATATAGCTTTTGCTTATAAGGTTATGAGTTAATCTAATAAGGAGGATAAGAAGGTTGAAGACGTAGAACGTAGTGAGTGCTCTAAGGAGATTCTATAGACAAGAAAGATATTCGTGAAGCTTATGAACAACTGTTCCACGAGAGTCTTAAGGTCAAAAAGATCAATAGAGCCGTCCTTAAGAAGGTTATTGAACTTGAGTTAAAGAGAGATAAAGATTTACATATGTCCTTCAGGAGTCTAATAAAAGCCTTAGTGAGTTAAAACTAATCAATAAGAATTTAGAGACTATTGTTAAGACCCTTGCGATTGATCTTGAGAAGTCCACTAGAAGCCTTAATGAGTTAAAATGTTTTATATGAATTCTTAGAAACTAAGGGTAAAACTACCATTATGAGTGATCTTGAGAAGTCCAACACTCAACTTCTTATCTTCTTTAGTGGTTCTAAGAAACTTGATAACATTTTAGGAATGAACAAGCTTGTTGGAAATAAGGAAAGTCTAGGCTAGGATAACTCTAATCCTTGTGCTGCTAGCACTTCTAAATCCACTTTTGTCCCAACTTCTATCAAGACTAAGAGAGTGGATGATCCTAAACCCAAGAATAATGGTATTATAGGACATAAGCATATTAGACAATGTAAGATTATTCAACATAGAAACCAATATCAGGAACCACGTAGTATTGGTCCTATGTTTATTCCAACATATTTAAATTATGGTGAGTTAGGGCATACAAGACCTAGGTGTCACAAACTCTTGAATAGGAGTAGAATTCAAGATATCTTTAACAAGGTTAACTTCATTACTAATCAGGTTAGTCACTTAACCAAGATGTTTACACAGTTGACTAGCATTAATTCTGCTTCTAGGAAAGTCTGGGATAAGAAGAGTAACCTGAGAGATTATGAATCTGATCAGGGCACTCTTGAAGGTAAGAGCGTTTGTGTACCTCAATGAATAGGTATTTGGTGCAAGTTCATTGTGTTCATTCATTATTACATTCATCTCATTCTTTGTATTTTATTTTTGGTTTGTTTGTTTCTTTTTTTAAAAATTGAAAATAAATAAAATAAATAAATAATGGAGAATTTTTGAAATTACAACACATTCTTTTATTTTACTCGAGCATGTTAATTGTGACCAAGTATGAGTAAAACTGATGATATGTAGCATGGTTTTCATTTCTTTGTTTTAGGTTTTATATGGAGTATTTAGTATAGGTTTCTTCATGTACCATATATATTGCACACTTTAAGATCTTTTGAGTCTTGACCACGTGTGCAAGATTTGAGATGACAATCATCTATATGATGAGGTGACGTTGAACATGATTTGACCTTTAATTAGTTTATCTATGCTTTTTTATATTCTCTAAAAAGAAAAATCGATGCAAAACTTGATACCCTATGGTCATCGACTTGGAGTCATCAGTCCAAAGATTGTTACATGGGTCATTTGTCGCTTAATAAAGAAGAATTTACACATAAGATGTTAAAAAAGAGGGATAGAATATTATATATGACATTATATATACGCACAGTTAGGGGGAGAAAAATCTATACGAAAAATGAGCTTCATTGTTTAAAAGACCCTATTTATTATGGGTTTAACTTTCACTATTATAGGAATAGACTCATTAGTGATTTTTGGCATGTCCAGAAATTTAAGGTTTGAAATCTTACTCACAATGCATTAGTACTACTTTACAAAACATTGGTCATTTATATAATTTACTCCATTTAGACTTGAACTAAATGTGTGATAAAGTTTACTATTCATTTATTATACTTGTACATGCTATCAATTGCATTTTTGAGTTATCATGTTGTGTGTTAGGTGTCGAGTTGTTAGCAAAAAGTGCTGTTTTTGACTGATGAAGAGGATATTGATTGCTTGGTATGTTTTCCTCTGTCATTTGTAAGAGGGAGATAATATTTTGACCAACATTACATGTTGATGCTTCACATTCATATTGATCCTTCACATATTTCCTTCGCTAGTTGAGTTTTGATATTTTGTGATATTAATGTTGTTGTTGGTGTTTTGATTAACATTGATAATCCATCTTAATCTAGCTAGCATGATTATGATATTACGTCTCAATTTTGTTGCAAGCGGGAGTTACCATAGGATTAATAGTCCAGGCCTATCCATAAGCTCTCCACCCTGGCTCTTGGGAGGTACATCCTGCGATTTACCTCCTCCACGATGGTCCAGGGCAGGGTCGGTGCGGGCCCTCAAGGTTGGGATTCAACCTTTTGATATTACGTCTCAATTGCTATTTCCTTAATTATTTCACGCATTTTTACACTTGGTATTTGAGTTGTTGATTTCAGGGAAAAAAAAAGTTTAACAAGGAAAGCGAGTTACAATCGTGTCAATATGGCTATGGGTAGTTAGTTATGTTTCACTTTGATTTGTAATACTTAATTTCGTCACAAAATGTTAAATGAGGAGTTTGTTAGGTTTTATTGTAATTGTCTATTCTTTAGACAAAATTATAGTTGTAAAAGAGTTATAAAAGTCAAAGTGTTATTTGGAAGGTTGTATACGTCAATTATTAGTTTTTGGGTTCGAGTATCGAACAAGAAAAAAAGTAGTCGGAATAATGCTAGCAAACCATCCCTTCAGAGCTCGAGCACCAAAGTGGAGAAACCAACAGAACTATTATTGCCTGCTTGGCACTAGCTCACTTCTTGCTTGGCGCCAACTTGGCGTTCGAGCAACAATTCGAGGAAAATCGGTTTCGCGATTTAAACAACTTTTTGAGTCTTAAACAACTCCAAACACCTTCTACTATATATACCAAAGTTATATTACATCTATACTGGGGGTTGATCATTATGTTCTTTCTAGAAAGCATATTTTGGAGATCCTACATCAATTCCTAACGTTGAGATCAATCGATCACACTTTGGAAAACATCAATCGAAATTCTCAAAACACCAAACCATCCACTTCTGTATAATATGCCAGGGTTTTAGAGATCGAGGAAGGAAATCAGAGTTCCGATAGGACAAGAACGATGAGTTCTTGGTAATATACTAGAGATAGACAATCACGAAGGTGAGAGCTAGTGTAGGAGTAGGCAGTCCGGAAGGCCTAGGTGATTACAAAAAGTACGTCAGTGAGTACAAGAAGTTAGTCGAGTCTGGACCGTATTGCAAGTCAATTTGTCTATAGTGGATTTTATGGCTTGTGCCCGGTGTTTTTTTATCCTTTGAGAAGTGTTTTTCTCCATGATCAATTATTGGTGTTATTTACTTTATGCAAATTATAAACAATTATTGGTGTTATTTACTTTATGCAAATTATAAACCGTGATAATTCAATATAGGATAAACTTGCATGTGAATTCATCTAGATTAATTATTATTTGACTTGCTGCAAATAATAATTAGTAAGTTTAAATTCTGCATTATTTACCTATTCATCCTCTCCAGGTGATAGTTGGGTCAAACTTCGGTATTTCAAAAAAAAATAAAAAAAAAATCTATTATGCAAATGTGCCAATGGCTAGATAGGAATGGAAAAAAAAGGAAATGTTTAGAAAGTTTACATAATTATTCAACGGGGAAATACTTTTAAACGTTTAGTGACCAAAAATAAATATTTTAAGTTTAGTGACCAACATTAACAAATGAAAAGCTCAATGACCGTTTGGGAACCCGATTTTGTCTGAGTTGGACAAAGTTAACATCATTGAAATGTCACATAAGATTTATATGTGCTAAAATAGTTCTTGAGATGTATATCATACTGTAACATCAAGATTATTCGAGTCAAATTCAATATGTGGACGTTGGTGATGTTGAAAATAAGCATAGAATCTACATGTAGGCTAACCCAACTCGTAGTCCATAGAAATAGTTTAACGGGAAAATTTTTACTTTTTATATTAAAATTTGAATGCATTCGAAAGTAAGTGAAAAGGTGAAGAAAAACATGAAATTTCACCATAAATTTTGACAAAAATGTGAAGGGCTTAAAGCTCACCATTTTGTAACAAATATACTCGCAAAAAGTGTCACTTGGACGGTGTTCATTGTGATTAATTGAAGAGTTAAGTCAATATAATTATTTAATAATATATTATGTTTACATCTATGAAGTACTTTTTGACAACATCTTGATATTCTTTAAAGAATTTATTTCTAAATAATGTGAGGATTAAAGTTGAGAGAACCTAATGTTTTCATATAATATAACAATGGATTAGGTAGGAACACGCGTAATGAAAATTATTGGAGCTTAATAATTGATTAATTATAATTAGATGATAGATTTTAGTACTTCGCGTTATACTCAAGAAGAAAGTCAAAGCTGAATTTTTGGCATCACTCTTACGATAAATGCTTCTCGTGAAAGGGAAAAGAAAGAGTATTAACTTCAATCTTAACCTCAATCTGATGACCATTAGAATAATGATATTTGTGTATAATTGAGTTACATAATGATTTACATAGGGAAGAGGTGTCATCGTCCATGTTTGGCAGGATGATTAAATAATATTAAATAGTATAAAAGAACAAAAAAAAAATATATCTTATTCTTTATATCGTTTAATTATGTTTGATTCATATATACTAAACATGCACACGAATCTCCCATGTCAATTATAAATAGCATTAGCACCTATCTCGAAGTGATGATAAACTTGGTTTTATTTTTAATATAATGACTCAGGAACAGATCCAAGACCGAACTACAAGTTAGACTAAAAAAAAAAAAAATTTACACATGAAAAATTTTTACACCAAAAAAATGAAGTTGGGTGGGACAATCCCCCTACATCTGTCCTTGATTGATGTCAACCCTATATTTTTAAGATATATTTAGTTGTCATTTAATGGTTCCTCTTGGATTTATTTATATGTTGTAACGCAAATGTTGGGAGACAAGAAAATATGTTAAATTGCGTCATCATCATGTAATAGATTATTGTTAAATTTCATTTGTGCTGTCTATACTTTTATTATATTAATTATGATAGAGTAATTGTATTTCAATTTTATTCAATCAAGTAATTACACTTTATTTGATTTCAATCGGGTAACTCAATCTAATTCGTTACTTGGATTGACAAAAACCGATGACATTGTAGTTAATATTGATATCAGTCATTTATTCAATGCCATCATCTAACAGTTACGCATCATAACTATCATTTAGTGATTACTATATCATCGATTATCATTAGTAGAATTGGACAAAATTACCTTAATTGAAATCAAAATTGA
This sequence comes from Fraxinus sp. D2006-0159, assembly GCA_903798375.1. Taxonomy (NCBI): domain Eukaryota; kingdom Viridiplantae; phylum Streptophyta; class Magnoliopsida; order Lamiales; family Oleaceae; genus Fraxinus; species Fraxinus sp. D2006-0159. Next base: position 8,645 of record CAIGRQ010315024.1, read on the forward strand.
ACTTAATTGAAATAGAGTGGAAGTATAATTACCACAATTGAAATTTTGCCTATAGAGTATACATTTAGCTGCCCTTCTCTTAGCACCTCTAGTTAACTGCCAATCTTTAAAGGAAAATTCTAATTATACATAATTGGTGCCAGCACCACTTGTCAATTCGGGCACCCGTTAGGTAAAAAATTAGGTACGTCTAGCACGATCCATCTTTTGCATCCTCGACCTTATGCTATTAAAGTAGGTAGACGTTTTTAATATTTTTTTGTCAAATTGGACATTAAATCATCACATAAAATGCACATGCATAACATTCTAAGAGGAAAGGGGAAAAAAAAAGTACAAAAAAAAAAATTAATAATAATAAAATCACAATCTTCTAAAACATGAGAAAAGATGGAGCCTAAGCGGGTTTTAGCAAGTTCATAAACTAGTAAAATGAATAATTATTACAATCATGTTACATGTACATTTTTTTTTTACATTATTTTTGACATTGTATCACGTGGCAACACATGATTGGACAATTTTTTTTCCACCCAACACTTTGTGAACTTCATTGAAATGTACACAAAGATGTTAACCTCACAATGTAAACAAAACATTATTCTAATTATTAATAGTCTTATTAAAATAATTAAAATAAATGTCTTATTAAATAATTATTAATTGTCTATGAATAATTTCGCCAAAGCCCAAACATGTCTATGCTTGTAAGATTTGAGGCTTGACCTTGTCACGTCTTTCTTTTTTAACTTGTTTTATTTTATTTTTATTTTTATTTATTAATGAAGACTAAAAAAAAGTCGACTTTTTGACTATCAAGTGGACTGAAACAATAAAAAAGGACCATTTACTAGGTGAATTGATAGGATAAGGAGTTTTGAGCCAAAACTTGAAGGTTAAGGATCAGTTTCACAGGGGTCCTATACATCAGGGACTAAATGTGAAAATTTCCCAGGTAAATATATTAAAATATGGGGACTATTTGTGCAATTTAACACTATTTAAAACAATTCTAAAACCCGCTCTCCTTTTGACCTTCAACCCCCTACTCCACCACACCACATGCATGTAAATTATACATATACAGTGTATATATAACCATGTAATCTCTATACAAATTCTTCTGGATCACAACCCCAATTGAATTCACTCACTCCATTAGGGTTTATCCTATTTATTCGCCCATAGAAATCATTATCTTCTAAATTGTTGTCTTCTGATTGTGTTGAATATGGGTCGAGAAAGCGGGTACGTTTTTCCGGCAGATCCTTCGGACGGGTTGAAGAAGAAGGGAGCCGGGTCGTGGAACTGGATTCTCATGCAATCTTCGGGTCAGGAAATCATATTGGAGGTTGATAAATACGCGATCATGCACCGCGTGAAGATACACACGCGTGATCTTCGCATCCTTGACCCGCTCTTCTCCTATCCTTCTACCATCCTCGGCCGTGAGAAGGCCATTGTCCTCAATCTAGAGGTTCGTTGTCAATTNAAATCATATTGGAGGTTGATAAATACGCGATCATGCACCGCGTGAAGATACACACGCGTGATCTTCGCATCCTTGACCCGCTCTTCTCCTATCCTTCTACCATCCTCGGCCGTGAGAAGGCCATTGTCCTCAATCTAGAGGTTCGTTGTCAATTTTTTTTTTTTAATTTTTAATTTTTGGGGAAATGAGTTTTAGGTTAAGATTGTTTGGGTGTAGGGACTTTAGGGATAATGAATAATTTCATTTTTACTTTCCTTTTTTCGTGTATCCCATATTATAGATTACTTAGATTGTTGAAAATATAAATAATTTTTTAAATATTCTAATATATCTCTATTTACCTCTCGTTTGCACTCATTAAAATTATGTTTTTATTTTGATCGTTGGGATATATTTAATTGGAAAAATGTCTACAAATATTCCGACAACATTCACGCATTTACGTCCCACTTCCCAAATTTGCCCTCATTTGCTGGAAAAATTGGAGAACCAATTTGTTCTTTGTTTGACATCCATTTTTTTCTCATTCTCATTCTCATTTTTTTTTCTATTTCTTTATTTCAACCACACATTCTATCAATAAAATAATATTATATATAAATCCAAAAATTTACCTTACTTTTTAACCACACATCCTTCCAACAATCACTATTTCAAATTAAGTTTTTTCTTCAAAATGGGTGTCAAACAAGGGTCAAGCATCATATCATTGAGGGACAAAACGGTAAATTGGTTTTGTTTGAAATGAACCACAGATACCACGCCTTTTTTAGTGGGCCCTGTTGATGTGATCCAAAAATCAACCATGCCTCGTTGATGTGACCTAAAAATCACTCATGGAGTGCCAAAAATTGTGCCCAGATAGGATCTACAATCAGTTTTCCTCGCTTCATATTGACAGCACATTTTTTAATAAAATAATATTATACGTGAACTCAAAAATCTTTCTTCCTTTTTGTTGTAAAATAGTCCCGCAAACGTATAAGATCGTTGTACAAATAATAATTGTGATGAGTGAGTTGTCGTCCCAC
>CAIGRQ010315073.1:0-18208 GCA_903798375.1 Fraxinus sp. D2006-0159
TACCCGATCCAAACCGTTCGGTTCTCAATTCGGGTACTTGTTCGGGTATTTAATTTATGATGAACCACTCGATTCGGTTCGAAATTTTTGTCCAACCCTAGTCCTGTCTATCATTGAATATGTCGCTATAAGCCTGTAACAAAGTTGAATTAGTGATGGCAATGGATCGAACCGGCTCGACTCGACCCTTAAACCTACGAGCTCGTGGCTCGTTTGCTCGTGGACGAGCTCGTGAGCCCACAGCTTTTTCAAAAAAAAATTTTTTTTAAACTTTTCTTTAATTTTTCACGAGCCCACTAGCTCGGCTCGTGGGCTTCTACAACACAAGCCGAGCGGGCGAGTCGACGAACCGCTCAACTCGATTGCTACCACTACAAATTGGATAAGAATCAGCTCGAGAAAAACATGTGTGAACAGTAACTGGCTGATTGCCTGTTGAGGCAAAGATGGATTATATCAGCATTACTTCTCAATCGATCATTTATTAGGAATATTTGTTAGCCCATTGTTTAGGTTAAAATCATTGGTCGAGCACACAGGTTTAAAGATGTCACTCTAATTTTATACTGTCACGCAAGTCCCACATTTTAAATTTTCATGGCTTGACATTGTTCTCGAGCCAAACTTACGACGTTGCGAATTGGCTTGACGTCCCGACCGCGTGGGTTAACGATCGAGTTCCTTAAAACTATTAACATGTGTTACCGTTTGCAGCTCGACAAGAATTCATATGCAAACTAGTTCAAAATTATTCTTCGCCATGATACAACATATGAGTTCATCACTCGTTAATATTTGAGAAGAATAATGTTATTTCTCATTACGATAGTGAAATATTGATGATGTGACAGTCTATGTATGATAATGAAATTGAGCAGTTCAATTTTTATAGAGGAGAGGAGATAGAGAAATGTAAGGGACAATAAATTGTTAAATCATCATTGTTCCATCGTCACGATGATAAATAGTATTACACATTTGAGAATGTTGCAAATTGTGTCTAAACTTATTCGTATTCAAGAGGATGATACTTGCTTTAAGCTAGTCACAATTCAAAATAATTTAGTTTTATAAATTGGTTTATTCTTATTTCTCAAATATAAACGATCTGATTAGTAATAACAAAAAAAAAATAGAAGAAGAAGAAAATATAAGATCGTAATATATTGTGTAGTAATAACGTATTAAGATGGTGTTTGGTGTAGATTAAAATCAAATGTTAAGTGGATTGCGATATAAATTTTTGAAATGTGTGGTTGAAAAAATGTGGTACCCATGAAAAATGTAGTCGATATTGATTGTTTGACTTTGACTTGTATTAAAATTTGATTTTAAATGCATGATTTGAAAAGTTGATAAAAATTGTAATTTCATGTATGGTTAGAATTAACTTGACTTTAACTTGAATATTTATCTAAATTTTAATTCAAACCAAACATAGCCTAATATCGTTGAGTAAAGTTGATTGTACAAATAGCTATGCCAGGAAGCTTAACAGATCATCACGTGACAAGATTTAATCGACTGTTTTAAATCTGTCGAGCAAAGCTATGGAGGCAACATAGTAGAGTACAGAACACTCACAACAGTTAGGAATGATCAATTTTTTACAATATTTTATTCACGTGAGATCCACCCCCACGTGAGATTTCTGATAATTTCATGTGAACTGCAATCTGTACTTAGGGAAAAATTCAAATCTGTTTTATGTGCGTAGCCCAATAAAATCTTGTCACTTAGCATCTTCTAAATCTGCCAAATCTGCCTAGTATACGGACAACTTTTCTCTAGGCCGAAAAGAGTGTTTGGTTATTTTGGTAAAGGAAATAATACCTTTTTAAAAATCTTTCATTTTTCTTGACATGACTTTTACTACTTTCTTTTTTCATGTTATATACATAAAGATTTCGTTCGATAGAGATTAAAATTCAATTAAAATTAAAAATATAGTCGTTATTGGATCTCACTCGTCTAATAAAAATCAACAATAACGACTAATTTTTCTATTTTAATCCGATTTTATTTCTACTGAAAGGGCTCAAATTTTAGCTTAGTTTTTGCTTTAAATTAAACCCGTTTGGTAGAGATTAAAATCAGATTAAAATTGAAAAATTAGTCGTTATTGTTCACTTTTATTAGACGAGTAGGACCTAATAACGACCATATTTTCAATTTTAATCGGTACCAAACGGATCCCGATGAAGCAATTTTAAGTGTTACTACCCGTTTGGTGCACATTAAAATGAGAGAATGCATTTTTTTGAAGTGATGTGATGGGGAATATGTGGTTGAAAAAGAAGAAAAAATTATTGATGTGATGGAAAATATTATTTTATTGAAGAATGTGTGGTTGAAAATGAGTAGAAGAATGAAAATGAAAAAAATAATGTGGCNGAGTAGAAGAATGAAAATGAACAAAATAATGTGGCTCAAACAGGACCTAGTTGCTAGACAACATCTACTATTGGGATGCTTGTCCTCTGATGAAGCAACTCAAATCTTTTGCAAATTGCTCGCCGTTAAAGGGAGTTTGTGGATGTCTTTTCTAAAATGAAATTTATTAGAATGATTATTTTTCAATGTCACATTCCCATTTCAAATTTACATTCCTGATAAAATGCTTGACCATGAACATATATATATACACACGGACAAGTCTCTTTACAAATCGATTTTAAAAGTGAAATTTGTGAAAATTAATTAGAAGATTTCGAAATTCAATAAGGTATGATTTACAACATATTTCACGATGCTAAGTGCATCTACAATGACGAGAAGGCTAAAAGTTGCTCCAATGATACATCAGATATAGTGTAATGAATGGTGTTACACAAAATAACATACACATACTAAAAACGTAAATTATAGTACACTATGACATTTAACTAATTGATCATATATGTGATGAATATACTAATTCCGATAAATAAGTGATAAAACGAGTTGATATTCTCATTATATGTAATTTTCCTTGCGCATTCAATGTAGTTTTTATAATTTGCAGTATTATGTTTAATGTCTTTTTCAATTTATTAATAAATGAAATATTTTACTTCATTAAATATAATTAACGACTCTTTGTAATAATGTAGGTGTTGTTTGAGTCCCATTTTTCTAAAATTCCACATATTCTCCAATAAAATTATATTACACGTAAATTCAATTTTTTCTTTAATTTTCAACCATGCATTCTCTATTAATCTATTATTCTAAAATACATTCCCCCCCCCCTAAAATGGGGCTCAAACAAAGGCATAATTTATAAAATAAAATTTGGTATAAAATAATTCAAAATAAAATATAACATAAATTAGTATCGGTCTACACCAAATTTGGTGTAACCATCGGAGGAAAAAAAAAATCAAATTACACCAAATTTAAGATAAAATCATACTAAATTTGGTGTAAAATATTGGATATCGTTTAAACTGGCGTACACGATCAAAAGAATCAATTAAAAAATCGCTTAACCAATCATTTAATTGCACAAGAGAACAAAACTCGTCGTGGAGAAAAAAATAATTAAAAAATTACTTTTAAACATGTTTTTATATGCGAATAAATATGTTTGTGACATTCCTCTCGTTATTTTTAAAATATATTTTTCTCTATTTTTTTAACTATACATTATTCAATAAAATAATATTACATACAAATTCAAAATTTTATTCTAATTATTTAATCACACATTCTTCTTCGATCCACTGTTTGACTGTGCATTATTTGGAAACAAAAAACCTCATTTTTTTTCCCTTTGTTTTTTCTTCTCCACTTTCTCCCATGGAAGTTGTAATTTACACACTGCACAAACTTATCAACAAAAAACACACACACATACACACAAATCCCGCCTCCGTCATCAACATCAACAAAACCACAATAAAACCGCTCACAAGATTCAACACTCAAATCACAACTCCTCCACACTCCAACCATTAGAAACTCATTTTCCTCCCCCCATTTTTGACTCAAATACCATTCCACTCCACATTAAATATCTGTCCATTTTATCTTGTTTTTCTCGATGCATCCTTTATATATCGAGCACTAGCCACTGGGCTCTCAAGAAAGAAGAGTTTTTGAACTTTTATTTCTTAAATTTTCATCTTCAAGACATTTTTTTTTTCCAAAAGTATTCTAAAGTATTTTGGTGAAACTTGTCGAATTTGGGAGCCCAAAACTTGAAGGTTTTCTCATCTGGGACTCTGAAATTCGTCGATATAAACACAAAGTTAGGACCTTTTTGCGAATTTGAAGTTGAAAGCTCGTTGAGAAGGTACCTTTTAAATATTTAGATTGTTCGTATTTGTGGTTGTTAACGATATATGTTTCCAGGTTTGAGGATGGTTAGTTCCTGATAAGCTTTCTCCTCACTGGATCTTTTGTATATTTCGAGAACTTGATTTTGTAAGGTATTTAAGTTTACATATAAAAATTCAAGATTGGATGGATAATTTAGAGCACCTTTTGATGTGGGTAAAAGAATTACTTTTATATGCTTTATTGTCATTCAGTAAATTTGTTTTCATCCAAGTGATAGTGAAGTTGCCTATGTTTTTTCAAATAAATTATCAAAGGAATGTGCTGCATTCGTGCTAAATGTTTCTATACATGTAAAATTATGGGTGTCTTGTTTGTTATTTATTTTTCTGTTAAAACCATGCAAACAAGTTTTCAAATTATGACTCTTATTCTGGTGTTTTGGAACTTTTGTAATTAGGATTGCTATTTTAATTCTTGTCACTACTATGACCCTATTACAACTTAGGATTGCAACCATCTCAACATACCATTATCATCAAATGAACACTACTTTTTACTGATCCTGGCTTATCATAAGCCTATCAAAGCTCTTACTCAACAGCATTAACAAATATCAAGCTCACGTTAATGTTGATTTTGGATTACACGGAGCCTAATTCTAATGCTCTTACTCACTGGAACAATTTTCTTTTGTTATAGGGGCATACTGCCTATTCAGATTCTGCATTAGGTCGCTTTAATTTCTTACAATATATATCTAACTCGAGGGGACCATTTCTGACAGATACACCGACGAGAGGCGTGATATCTCCAATTAGTGAACACCTAAGACCACAAATGGATATAGCTCTCTCATTAAGGATGAACCACTATAAACCCGTGTGTTTGCTATTAAAAAAACAGTGCTATGGTAAGTGGGACACAATGACTTGGGTAGTGTAGATATTGGATAATTGCTAATAACCTAGGAGTACTGTTTATGATTGATATGATAGTACCATCTTGGTGTAAATTAACAATGAGAAGATTTTGACTATATTTTTTACCATTTAAGCATCCTGTTCCCCAACTCTTGATGTTAAATATAACTTGCTTGCTGCTGATGAATCTCGTATACTTATCCGTTTGTGGTTGTCTGCTTGATTGCATGCATTTAGCCGTATGATTATTTTGGTAGGCATGAAGCTTTCGAGTCTTCCTGGTTTATGCTGAAATGATGTTCATGAAGAATATGCAGCAATTCTTTCCATACGAGACGCTTAATAAGTCAATCAATCAAATCACCACGCGCATGCAAACTAATATGTACTTTTCGCATAACCTATCCCTCTCCCCTTTCCACTTCTCAAGTAATTGTTAAACTTCTGGTTGGACAATATGATTAATCCATTGATATGGTGGTTCTTTTGACCCGAGAATGTTTCTGTTGATGCCACAGTGAAACTTGCAGTGTATATGAATAGTTTTAGCATTTTGCAGTTACAAAGCTATTATAAAAAAATAATATTTGTATCAATTTGTCACAGTATCTCCTTGTTACATGACCCGATTTGCACTAATATCTGTGAACACAAAGAATCCACTGTTTTTTCTTGATCACACGAACTGAAAAGGAATCCATGGTATTTTGACTTATTTCTCATCATTTGCTTTCTTCCGGAGTCTGAATTTGTTAAGTTGGCTCAAGATGGCCGTGACCTTGAAGGGGTAGACAGGCTGCTTCCAAATAACAAAAAATATTTAACAAATTTTCTTTCCAGGTGAAGAAGTTCTTCAGTTATTTGTGGATTATTTTTTTTAGAAGTTAAGACCTTGTTGAACCAGACAGGTGTGACATCGGAGAGTATCACGGAGAACTGCTTTCAGCTTGCATTTTGCTAAAATGAAGAACACACAGGTTTACAATCTAACTTGTAAAGATCCATTTATTTTTCATTTACAAGGGGAAAAAACACACTCTTTCTGGGAGTTGTTTTGTTTTTATTCGTTTTTCTTCATGTGATAACCTTGGAGTTACGTCACAGTAACTTTTATGATATGTTTTGGGTTGTTTTTCTCCTATGTAGTTCAGCCAAGTAATATTTCCCTGAATAATATGACCTGTACTTTGTATAAACTAATCTTTAAGCTTCTGTTGGTCCTCTGATAAGTGAGGGGAGGGAAAAGAAGAAGGAAAGTGTACAAGAATTGATTTTCCTGCTTTTCCTCTCCTTTGAAAATGGAGATCAAATATTAATATTTCTAGATATAGTTGAACATTGTTATACATGCAAGGAAAATATGTATACATTTTAACGTTTCTCCCTTTTATGTTTTGTTTTAATAAAAAAAAAAAAAAAATCTTTGACATCTTCAATTTTCTTGCTGAAATCCAGTTCCAAAAGAGCCTTACTTTGTCAAGACGTTTAGTTGCTATAATGTAGCTATAAAAATCGTATTTAAACTTGAAAAAGTTCACCTTAATTGAATATGTACATGCTATGAGTGGTCTTTCATGTTTAATAATTTTCTACTTGATCTGAAGCATTTCTATCTTAGTTTTACTAATTCGAAGAACCATTTTGACAGGATCCACAGAACACACTTGAAATAAAGCCTAGCACTCAGATTTCTCATGAGTCCCAAAGTGAACGACAAAATAATGATGCTAAGATTCCTTTACCAGAATCTGGTTCATTTTCAGCATCAAGCAATGATAACAGAAAAGTTTCACGCGAAGACATTGAACTGGTAAGGCAATTGATACTTTACTTCCTTTAGTATTCTTTCTGTGATCATCATATAATGAATTTAACCTGCAAAGCTGTGACTTGATTAATCATCGTATTCTGCTGTAGGTCCAGAATTTGATAGAACGATGTCTGCAATTGTATATGAATAAAGATGAGGTGGTAAAGACCCTGTTGAATCGTGCCAGGATAGATCCTGGGTTTACAACATTGGGTAGATATTATCAAATAATTGAACGAAGTCTTCTATATCATTGCCATTTGTCTATTATCACTAGTAGCCGACGAACTCATTATAATCCAATTACCATGCTAAAGCTTATGTGTTTTTTGTTTCTGACTGATCCCCGTTCTCTCTTAACACAGTGTGGCAGAAATTAGAAGAAGAGAACCCCGAGTTTTTCAGGGCTTACTACATAAGGCTTAAATTGAAAAAACAAATAATCTTGTTTAATCACTTGCTAGAACATCAGCATCATCTAATGAAATATCCAATGCCTATGAAGGTTTCTTTGGCTCCAATGCACAATGGAATTCATTCAATGCCAGGTACATATTTCTGTCAATTCAATTTGAAGGGTACAACTAATTCTATGATTTAGTTTGAGCTTTGGTACTGAGATTTTATAAATAGTAATTGAGTCCATATCTATTACAGTCATAGAGGTACCCACATCAAGTGTGTTCATTTGACAGTTACACTCAAATTCTCATGTTGACATGTGTCGATTTGTATGTTATGTTTCTAAATTGTTGTTCTTCATAAATCTATATTAACTTTATGGTTATGGGGTTTCTATTGAGAGAGTCGAATTGAATGTTGCATAAATAAGGTCTTTTCTCTACCCAAATCTTTTTCGGATTGTTTTTGAAAAGGTAAGCTTTGACACGAGGCGTGGAAAATAGGAAATCATTTGATGCCAAGTATTTACAGCTGAACTTGACATGGAACCAACTACTCGTGCTTTTTTGGCAATCATGGTCATAGAAATGCCATCTTGTGCTGTCTCTCTCTCTCTCTCTGCTGCTAATTGAAGAAAAAAATATAGTGGAATGAGGTCGATGAAGGTCTAAAATTTATGTAACTATTCTGCATATTGAAGTCGATGTATATCATATATCATCCTTATTCAATGCCACTTGTTTTTAGTGCAGTTAATAACTTACCCATGGGATACCCTGTCATACAACAGCCTCCAGTTCCCGCTACAGGGCAATCTCACATTGATTCTATGGGTTATTCTACATCTGGTTTGCATGTTGTTAATGGAGTTCCTGCTCCAGGCAATTTCCATCCAATGCAGATGAATTCTGGGAATGAGTGAGAATTGTTCTCAGTTTGGCATTGCTTTTCCTCTACTTTTCCACTTGATATCTGAAATTTGACAGCAATACTTGTTTCTTTTTCCGTCTAATTCCCTAAACTTCTTCTATTATTATTCCCATCACATCATGTTTGTCTATATAAAGAAGTAATTCTGACTCCTATGGTTTGTAGACTTGACACCTTGACGGATACTAATCATTTGCACACTAACTCTTCTTCTAACTGTTGTTACTTTTCTTCTCTCGGCAGTACGGTGATCGACACCAATGCAGCTAATCTGTCTCCCGCTATGCCACCTAACAATGCCATGTCCTCCATGTCAGATATGCTTGTGAGCCCCACATCAGCAGCGTCCAGTGGTCATTTCTCCTTCAGTGCATCAGAGATATCAGGCATGGGAGTCGACCCATTAGGCCTTGACACAGCATTTACATCTGATGTGGCAACTTCAGCAGGACTGCAGTTACCACCAGAAAATAGTGATGGGAATTCTAGAGACTCCCTTGGATCCTTTGCTCAGATTCCTTGGAATTTCAGTTTTTCGGACCTAACAGCAGATTTATCGAACATAGGAGGTATCTTTTCAAACAAAATCTGATCTAGGTCATGTGCCATTTTTATGCACATTGCTGTGTATTATTTGACCATGACTTGGTTCCACTTTGTCATGTGTGTAAAAAATACTAGGCACAGTAGAAGTTGGTAGCAAACTGCATATTTTTCTTGAAGAACTGTTGGGAAATACTTGTTGAGTTCTGGATTACAAATGGTATTATCACAGCTCCAAAAGTAAATTTTAGATAAGCATTGCCAGAAGAAAGTTGGTTTTTGGTAGAATTGCTAATGGAAAAGAAACTAAAGCCCATGTTTGATTCACATTCTTTGAAAATTCATTCTTTCAAAACTTATTTTCAATCACTCATTCTTCAATAAAATAATATTTTCCATCATATTCAAGATTTTTCCTTATTTTTTGACCACACATTTTCCATTACATCACTATTTAAAATACATTCTTCCCTCAATAATATGCATCAAACACCCCCTAAATCGACTACAGGATTGACACTGTTTTGCTTTCCTTTTAGTTGAACAATAGGCCATGCTATAATTATTTGATGAACTCCTAATTTTACTGTAAACAGAGATACATAGAATAAACACGGAAGAAAAATGTTTCCGAAATCCTAAATTATGGTTTAGTCATAATATGTGTACCACATTGCAAGTCCAATGACAAACATTTATCTTCTATTTATTGTCTTACACATAACAGACCTCGACCCTTGAAAGGGTAGTCTCGGTTGAATCCTCGTAAATGGCATTTTCCTTAGAAATAGTAATCCTAGACGCAGAAGAAAGAGTTCGGGTATAACTAAATACAGGACCAGAGAAATGCATTCAATCATCTTTCACGGAAATGAGCCTAATATAGTAAAGCTAATTTTTTTGTTGAATAAATATATAGCTGTTTTTATGGTAGAAAGATTTGAGGTTAATCACTTCAGATTATATTCTATAATAGTGCTGTGTAGCTGCTTTCTTACAACTATTAATGCATGTTAACTATTGCCTTTGTTCTTGATTTCCATTCCTTCCCCTTTTAGATGCCGATGCCAAGTTTGTTGAGATTAAGACTTCACTCTCCTTTAGATGTAATTGATGATTCCTGTTGCTTCAAAAATGTTCAGATCTAGGAGCTCTTGGAAACTATGATGGTTCACCCTTTTTGCCTTCTGATTCAGATATTTTACTTGATTCTCCTGAGCCAGAAGATATTGGTAAGAAATAAACAACTTTTTCGTTGCATTTTTTTTTATTGAAATCAGTGAAGATTGAGAACATAAAAACTTGTGACATTCAAATGAATTTCTTGATATGCTATGTGCTCACTGAAATTCTTATGTGAAGCACTTTTTGCATTAAAAAATGCCACTTCTGTTATTTATACATTCTTATGAAGCTAATTTTTGCTTAAAAATAGTTGTTGCTTCCACTAATAACTGTTCATTTATGAGAGGAGGCTTGATGCAAGAAACGAGCCCTAGGGCCTTTAAGCTCTTAAAGAAATTTGGTTAAATTTAATTTCCCCTTTCTCCAATCTCCAGTTGCCCACTGAAAACAGGATTCATTTGAAACCAGCTAAGCATTAATGCTTCGATTTTTGAAGAACTCAATGATGACATAATCCAATATGTGAAGACGGATAGACTACAAAAGTTCAGTTGAGGGCAGTCCTAAAGTTAATAAAAAGGCTTAAATTTCGATGAAACCTTCGACACGTGCCTTAAATAAATGTGGTAAACCAATTTCTAGAAACAGGTGATGTCGCCGATCACAACACCACTCACTTCAACAAGAACCTAGTCTACTGTTGTTGTAATAATACTTGTGCAATGTACGTAACACTAACTTCTTGATGTTTGCCAGAAAATGTTGTAACTGTTGCTCATAGATGTGGCTTGACTTTGTTTCAGTTGAGGATTTCTTTGTTGATTCTGTTCCCGGCCCACCACACCCACCGTCTGATGAGGAATCCTAGCATAACGACAAAAACTCAGCCTTATTCTCGATAAATTTGGGATCAGCTGCATGAATCATTTTCTGTCGTACCTTTTTGTTTAGAACAACTTAATTCTGAACTACCACAAGCCAAGTTAAGAGGACAAATCCTTGTACACCATTGTATTTTGTTCGTTGATAGATTGACGGGGAGATTTAAAGAAACTAAATTCTTAGCAACTACTGCATACCAGAGACGTCGAGGCATGAGGTGAAACAGTCTTGAACTTGGGAATTTAGACTAGGATGAGGTTCTATTGAAGACAAAGCTTATCTAAAGCTTATGGGTTGACAAATTTAGGCGTCACAGCTTTTGGGTTAGTAGCTGACTCTTTTCTGTGGAAGCAGTTGTGTTATAGTAGTTCCCTTTTTGTAATCCTATTTAGACGATGGCAATTGAACATGCTAATTTCCAAGAGCGACATCTTTTCGTGTTATGTTTTGTTTTGTTGACACAATAATATTTATGCAAATTGAATATGTAATAGCTAATACAAGTTGATAAAGGTTTAATGCCTTGACATTTAACAAATATGTTGTGAGGTCTACCATTAGGGATGGATATGATCTGGTTCGGTTCTAAAGAGAATTGAACCAAACCTGAAATTTTTGGGTATTTGGTAAATAAAACATCGGGTCTAAATTTAATTATGGAACTGTTCGGGTTTGGTTTGGTTTAGTTCGGTTTCGGAGTTTCATACAATAATTAATTTTTTTATATTATAATAATGTTACATTAATTCGACTATGACATTTAATTTTTATTTTTACAAAATAACGTAGTTTAATCTTGTTATATCTTTTTCATATTTCTTTGTTGTGTTCATATATTTGATGGTTAAAATCACAGAAAGAGGAAAATGATTAATTCACAATAATAGAACGGTAGAAACGATATTTTGATAGAACAAGAGATTTGAGTAAAATTTATGTTAATTTGATTAAGTGGAGTTTGGCTGGAAATTAAAAATAGTAAAATGATATTTAGGGTTTGGACTAAATTAATTATTTAGCAATTTATTTTTTAAAAATAAAATAATTTGATTTATTTACTATAAAAAATTTAAAAAAAATTAGGGAGATTCAATTATTATTCGGTTCTTGGTCTAGAATTGAGAATCGAACCAAACCCGTTGGTTCTTGATTCAAATATCCGTTCAAGTATTTAACTTGAGAAGAATCGCTCAGCTCGGCTCGACTCGACTCGATTCAGGTCCGATTCGGTTTGGTTCGGTTCGATTCGGTTCGAAAGTTTTGTCCAGTCCTATCTACCATGATCAAATTCATGAATTTCAATGTCTTTTAAATTATTACAAAGTTTTATTTGTCAAATCGATAAACTTCTGGCTTAATACTTTGAACAGAAAGCTGTCCCGAGCTTTATGCACAGGACATAATGTTGCTCGAGGTTATACTATAAAACGACCGAGTGCAAGCCTAAAACTAAAGGAAAGTGAAAAATGTAATAAAAATAATGAAATTACAGCAATAAACCAGAACATTATCGAATATTTAGCTAGTGACAACAACAAAGTGGGCAATTCTTCTGAAGAAGGGATGGATTTAAGGCCCTCACCCCTCAGATTGCTTATTTGCTGGTTTTGTACATATCTTCAATGACATTCTGCAGTTCAACATTCATCTGAGAGTCAGCTATAGACATTTTTCTACAATTACACCAAATATTTATAGTATCCCACAAGACACAGATTTTGGATTCAATTCTTGTTATCTATTTATGAAAAATGTTTACTTTTTAGACATTTAATGAAAAAATAATTTGTTTTGAAGATCAAAATAAATAAACACGTTCCTTATATAACTACTTAATCTTCTACATGAAAAGGTGTAACACAAACCTTGTAATATTTGAAAAATTGGGCTCTCTTCTTCTTGTACGTCGGCGTCAGAAGATCGCGTTCCATGTCAAATGGTGTCGCGTCAAGGTGGACATCTTTGACAAACTCAAATCCCTTCAACTGTTAAACAAAACCAATAACTTAATCATCATTCAAATTTTAGGCCATTAGTGGTATTAGAAAAAATTGACCCCAATCTTTGTTTTTCTCTTCTATACTATTTCTCTTATTGATCAGGTTTGCTTTAACAACCATATACGATTTGCCAAGCAATACGGGAGAAAAATTGTACACTGAGAGAACTGACTAGAAACCGGAAGCAAACCTTCTTTTCTTTACCGATCTTGTTCAGTTCTCCAAGAATATATGCTTTTGCTTTTGGATTTTCACATAAGCTATTGAAATCTCCAGCAATTCCATTAGCTTCAGCCCAATGTTCAAGAGCTTCCATACTTGGGTTGACAATAGCAACAAGAAATGACTCATAGCTATTGCCATAAATCCATATCTGATACATGGGCAGAAGAATTCCTTCAGATATTGAAATGAAAGTGGACACAAGTAGCAATAAAACAACTAAAATCGGCTACATCAATCATTTTACACTACTCAGTTTGGTTCATTGCTAAATCTAATGAAAAATGTAAGAACAAAAATCAGAAGGAAGCTACATTGCAGCAATACCTTTCCCAAGTGTATATTATAGAATGAAATAACACGTTATGAAGGTATTTCAAGTTGTTCCAAAGGAGAAAAGAAACACACCGCGTCAATATTATATGCAAGAGAGTAAATGCTCTCCAGATTCTCAACCGATATGTATTCTCCTTGGGAAAGCTTGAAAATGTTTTTCTTGCGATCAATTATCTTCAAGCTTCCATCGGGCTGCCATTCACCAACATCCCCTGTTGCAAGTCTAGCGTGAGCAATGAAACAAGTGAAGAGAACGATGGGATCCCAAAAATAATTTTTTGATAAAATAAAATGAAAATAAGTAAGTTAAGAGTTACTTTCAGACTAGCATTTTATGGAAATAAGCTGAGTTACCTGTATGGAACCATCCATCAACGAGAACCTCTTTGGTGAGATCTTCCCGCTTGTAGTATCCTGTGAACAAGCACTTCCCCCTAATGCATATTTCTCCACGAGGAGTACTTGCAAGGGCATCGTATCCCATTTCAGGAACAGATTCCAGGCACGCGTCTACAACTGGCAATGGCTGGCCAACTGTACCAATCATGGACATTTCATCTGGTCGTGCAACAAACGATCCAGCACAGGTTTCTGTCAGACCTACAACGCAAAGTGGAAAATTAGCGTTTCAATTTTAGAATGCCGTAAGTGAACCATTTGTTGCTCCATTGAATAGATGATATGGTAGAGAGTAATAGTAAACTCCATCTCCTACATCATCAACAACTGATGAAGATTGTTACGACTTAAGTTTGAAAGATATATTACGTACCATATCCTTGAAGAACTTGAGCGCATGTCACAACTCGTAAAAATGTTTCCACTTTGGAAGAAAGTGGTGCTGCCCCAGAAAGAATAAGACGTAATTTCCCTCCTAGACCTTCTTTCACCTTTATATACAAACAATTATAATTTAAAAGGTCATAACAGTAGAGACCTTGATATAATTGTTCGAAAGTTTACCAAAAGAGAGAAGAACAATAAGAACAGATGAAACCAGCTCTTCTTCAGTACCTTGCTAAAAACAATTTTGTCGAATACTGGAGCTGCTTCTACATGCTTATAGCCTTTACTCATGTTTCGCAGTTTGCTGCAAATTTGAAAGATTTTGATGAATACAGAAGAAATGCACTCCAAATGTATGCTCGCAGTGATAAGGTGAAGAAGTAAAACTCTGGAGTCTGGAGTGCATAATGTGCATTCATTGTCGTCGCCCTAAACTATTTTCAGCAATAAGACAGTTTTAAGACGAGGTACCTTTTAAATACAGGGAAGAGTGAAGCACTTACTAGGAATAAGCAAGGTTGAACAGTGCATGTTTGATGACCCCTGTGGAAGAAATCTTTTCTACCAAACCTGAAAATTTCGGAAGTTACAAAATTGAGCTAAAAAATTAATATACCATATCTGGAATAATGTGTACTTATTTTGTTTTGTTTTGTTTTTTTTTTTATTCTGGGTGGTATGGTTACACACAATTCTCCGAAAACTTCAACTTCCACCCTAACAAAACTGTTTGAAACTTAAATTTGTGAAGCTCCTAGACTTCTTTTATCCCTTTTGTGTCAATTTTCTTTTCTTTTCTCTTCTGTTTCTGTGTGCGGAATTTGTTTTACTTAGTCTGTGTCAGGGTGGGGGCTTGATGTTTTCATGAAATCTCTGAAAAGCCAATGCATAAAAATTAACGTAAAACCTGAATATATCCTGTCCAACACACGAGGAACAGCACACAGTACAGTTGGTTTTAACTCTTTGATGTCGTCAATCAACTGTTTAATGTCCTGAAGATCCAATTTTAAACATCATGTTGGATTGTCTGTTGGGATGTTAAAATTATTAAGCAACAACAATCAATTATGATTCACTTACCTTATGCCAAAATCCGATTGAGGCACCTTTTGAGATAAAGAGTTCCTCCATGACTCGATCAAATATGTGAGCTAAAGGGAGATAGGACAAATATACATCCGTCTCACTAAACTGTCAATGATAATACAACACACATTTCAAACCAATAGTCACCAACCAGATGCAAGAATATTTAAGAGAAAAATCTCTAGCTCACCTCTTCGTTCATGCTCTCTAGATGGTGATTCACTCCAGAAACGATAGAAAGGATACTCTCATTGGAAATCATTACTCCTTTTGGATCACCTGTCGTTCCACTTGTGTACATTATTGTGCAGATATCTGTCTTCTTCTTTATTGGAATATCAAATTGCTTGTTCAATCCCTGCAGGAAAATATGGACATTTAAAGGAGATATCAGAGTTGGACTGAATCACTAATGTTAATAGTTGTGTCCACGATAATTTTGTGAAGCAATTAAAATATTTCGTGTCACTGGATGTTAATTTACTTGTATTGCAGATCATCGTCAATATTGCCCATGTTTGGCTAATGTTTATAAGCGGTCAAAACCACTTTTTTATCCACACATATTTCGTTACACCCATAAGTAATACTCACTTATCCACCATTCATTCCCATCTATTTACAGCTTAAACTAGGCACTTCTCAAACAAGCTTTATCAAGTTCAAACCTTCTCGTACCTATTTATCCCATATCCAAAACTGAACGTTAAGTTCAAACCTTCTCGTGCCTATTTATCCCATATCCAAAACTGAACGTTTCTTTATTAAAAATGACACAGAACTGTAGACAGGACCATAAGTCCCCCTCGATGGATCCAGGAATTAGACAATACAGGTGAAGCAGAATCCTAATCCCATTGGGAATAGTAAAATGAACTCCCTGAACATGTTTTCCGTTTAAGTAGGCAAACAACTTGAAGGTAATGCTAGTATTTATAAGTAGCTTACCAGAAGCAAAAAGTCATTCCAAGAATATATTTTTACACCAAAATTTCCAGCCGCCTCCTTCTGTTCGAAAGTAACATTTCCAAAGCTTACAAGAGCTGTATATATAAACAGAGGATAACCTTAGAAACTTAATTGGATCTTCATATCAATTTACACAAGTACATCTGTACATGGCAATATGCTCTTACTTTTCAAGTATTTTTTGGTGTTAGGAAATGTTTTCAACACCTATGGCAATAAAAAGTGAAAAAGTCAGCCGAAAACGCAAAATGGTAACGTGGGCATTTAGGAGAAAAAGAAAAGAACAACAGAATGCTGTGATCCTGTAAAAGCTCGTTACCTCTGAAATCTTGCTTTCCTCTACAAATACTAATGAAATCTCCGCATGACAGATGATATATTCAACCGCACCAGCACCTAAAACCACCACCAAAAGGTTATGGATACCATAATCCCCATATAGGGAAAGAGGAGAGGAGGATAAATGGACTTGCCTAAAGTATCATATAGCGGCACACAATAAAGACCATGAGCATTGCAAGCCTGCGTAGTAAAACAATTAATTAACTTTTCTAATCGAGGAGTATGCAACAAACTAAGAACCGAAGAAATCACATTTTCCTCAAGAATTCTCCTTGCTATGTCATTCAGTTACTTTGCAATAATGTATTTTACATCACCATTGAAAATTGAAGACTTTCTATCAACATTTACCTGCATACTTATAACCCAGTTCGAGCAATTGGCACCATAGATTCCACATCTACCTCCCTACACGAGCACATGGATCGTAATTTGTAAAACTTCTAAACACAAGTTACATTCACGAAAACCACATTTCCTTGAAATAGGATCAGAAACAAGTGCAAATGGAATGAAAACTAAACTTTCAAATAATGTGATTCAACCCCGTGTAAGCCTCACCGCCATCTATTGCCTTTAATCTACACTTGAGATGCAGACTGAAGACTAAATTTAATCTAATATTTGCTTTTAGACGAGGCAGTTTAATAGAATTGAATCAAGAAAACTAAAATCTTACCTGTTCAACACCAAAACTGCGAAGGGAGACTCCAACTTGTAAAACTAAATCATGAACTTCTTTGTAAGTTAACCACACATATTTACCAGTCTGCAAATACTTCAATATGCAAAAAACATAATTAAATAGTAAAATTTAGTATATTTCATAAGTGTAACAAAAATACTAACCAAACATACCTTCCCATTAACAGTTTCACGCTCACCAAGCATTCGGTTATTCGGGTATTTCTTTACGGATTCACTGCAATAATGGAGCCAAAAATAATTTAATAGTGCAAATCTGTAAGTAATTTCAACTTTAAATGTTGAAAATAGTTTCCTATTTAAGCAATTATTTAATCAGAGTTCAATTTATAATATGCATCGTATGCATGGATGAATAGAGAGAATCAAATGCAGAAAACCTGCTAATGGGCGGCCCGAACTAGGATCCAACCATTGTCTCGACACCTAGTTGACCGGTTAGACCCGAACCAGAAACCATGTAAGTTCTATGCAATTTCTGATGACCCGACCCGCTTACATATCTTTCCGAAAATTTTCAAGACTTCTTCAAGCGGGTACTATTAAACGATGACACTAAAATTGAAATGTTTGAACTCTTAACATTCTTGATGTCGGGGGCGGACGCAGAACATAAAAGTTAGGGGGGACACAATCGAACTTGCAAAGAAGTTGGGAGAAATTTTACACTAGAAAATTTACGTTAAAAAAAAAAATCATACCCCATGTAATTTTGCATCCGAAAATTTATATGAGATATGACTACTTTTTCGAATGTAAAATTTCGAAAAATTTTGATGTCATATTCCATATAAAATTTCCTAATAAAATGATGAAAATTACATTGAGAAATTTATATCGCAAAAATAATAAATGTTAATAAAATAATTGATTTTTTTTTTTAA
>CAIGRQ010315099.1:0-15504 GCA_903798375.1 Fraxinus sp. D2006-0159
ACCTGGTGCAATGTAATTTCCTCTTGTATAATAGCTAATTTTCGAGTGGGCTACCGCTTTTCATCCATTTAGCCCAAAACTTCAGATTTTGTTTCATTTTCGGATCTCAATTAATCCTTTTAACGGCCCGACCCAATCAATCATCCCGCCTTAAACGTTAAAACCGCTCTCAAAATCTCTCCCTCTGTGCGTATTTTCGTCAGAGAAAATGTCACAGCCGATATCGGTTGATGTCCTATCCGATTCCGACTCCGGCGATTATCGTCGGCCGTCTCTCCGAAATGATGCCATCGACCTCACCACGCCTCCGCCCTCAGTTCCTCACTCCAAAAAGAAACAAAAAACAGAGAATTTGTCAAACTCCACAGTCTTCATCATCGACGATGATACCACGCCGTTTAAGCCGCCTCCAACGTCTTTATCAGGCCCGACATTCTCCTCCACTCCTTTTTCCGTCCCTGAGACCCCGTTCTCCGGTGCCTCAATCGTCAAATGCTCCAAAGGAAAATCGTTGTCTTCCGGTAGGGTAAATTTATTATTACTGCTTCTACTATCCCTGGGAAGGCACTGGGGACTCAAACTTAGAACTCTTAAAAATATCTTTTCCAATTTGGATGGGATTATATTTTTACACTCTTTTCAAGGCCATAAATTTACTATTCCAAACGAAGCGTTATTTATTACTTTCTCTTTTCCAATTCCTAGCGCGTTGGGGAATTGAACTTCGCGGGGTGTAGTTACTTCAGAACCGAAAAAAATACAGATGATATTTAACTTTGTATTAGTAACTAAATATTTGATGCTCAGGCTTATATACAATATATACGCGCTTAATTTCTTCATATGGCACTTCCTTTTTTCTTTTTTTTTTGGGGTAATTCTGACACCTGCTATTGAACAAAAAGAGAACTTTTTTTGCACATGCAATGAAGCGGGTGTGAGCTAAATTAATTATATGCTCGCATGGTTTTTGTATTAATATGTTTGATTTGTTTCTTTTGGTTAATAATTAGCCACATTCCGGTAGGGTAAATTTATTATTACTGCTTCTACTATCCCTGGGAAGGCACTGGGGACTCAAACCTAGAACTCTTAAAAATATCTTTTCCAATTTGGATGGGATTATATTTCTACACTCTTTTCAAGGCCATAAATTTACTATTCCAAACGAAGCGTTATTTATTACTTTCTCTTTTCCAATTCCTAGCGCGTTGGGGAATTGAACTTCGCGGGGTGTAATTACTTCAGGACCGAAAAAAATACAGATGATATTTAACTTTGTATTAGTAACTAAATATTTGATGCTCAGGCTTATATACAATATATACGCGCTTAATTTCTTCATATGGCACTTCCTTTTGTCTTTTATTTTTTTGGGTAATTCTGACACCTGCTATTGAACAAAAAGAGAACTTTTTTTGCACATGCAATGAAGCGGGTGTGAGCTAAATTAATTATATGTTTGCATGGTTTTTGTATTAATATGTTTGATTTTTTCTTTTGGTTAATAATTAGCCACAGATCAACATGTAGTTTGTTGAAACACCAATTTCTGACCTTTCAAAACTCCAATTTCCAATTGTCAATTGCAACAGAGGATTCTCCGACTGTGAAATTGGGTGTTCTTTGATTTCAAATCCTAAGACTTCGAGTGAGTTTAACAGGTGGGATTAATTTTTAATTAAGTTGAATAAAGTTTATTCTTCTTGAACTATAGTTACTAAGTTTCTCTAAATATGCAAATAATCAACCAGAAGAAAAGGTCATGTAGGAAAAACTTGTGAGATAGTGTGTACAAAATCAAATCTTGTAGAGGCATTAGGCATAGAAGTTTTATCGACTATTGTGAATTTAGAAATGGGACCTTTAACTTGTGTTGCATGAAATTCTTTAATATTGAATATTTATTAGTTAGCATACTTGCATGGCTTTTGCCAAATGTTGTGTACTTTTTCGTTGGACATACTTCAATATCTTTAAACATTTTAAGGCAAAGTAATTGCAGTGAATCTGTGGTATATTTTGCACTTAATTGGATGTTTGGCTCATAATCCTTGATGGCTTGGTTTATGTTATAATCATACATAATGAACATATTCTCACCGATTTACTACCGGTCTGTATTCTATATTTGCACCCTATTTCTGCTCATTTACTAATTTTGGTGTTTTTATTGTAGTTTCTCCAAAATCAGTATTAAACTCCTAGTCTTGTAGTCTACACATAAACTACTTTTCCGCGCTTCTTGACTTTGATGAAATGATTGAATCACTTACATTTATCAAAACAGGACTTTTTTGCCACTTACAGTATGTCAGAATGTCTCTTATCTGGTTGATATAGCCTATGTTTGGCATCTATTTTTCCAAAAACTCTCATTTTTCCAATACTCATTTTCAAGCACACATTCTCCCATAAAATAATTTTACATGTAAACTCAAAATTTTTCCTTGTTTTTTAACCATACATTCTCCCATAAGTATCACTATTCCAAAATACATTATCTCTAAAAAACAGGGCTCAAACAGGGGGGTAATATAGTTTGGTTTGACACATATTCTGCTCCGGCCCACTTTTGTCTTTAGCTCAACCTTGCACTGATTTGTAACTTCTATTTTTACTTCAGGAATCAATGGATTGATATGTGTGGAGTCAGATGACGAGTCAGAAAATGTTGGTAGATTTGAAGCGTGGAAAAATAATGAAACAATTTTTGCTGCAGAATTGGGGAATGAATCAGAATTTGACTCTAGATTAGTTTCATCCTCATTCCGACTTGGTACAATTACCTATCTGATCATTTATGTCATGAATTAATTCAGTTCTGCTCTATTCGTGAAAATTAGGCAACAATATAAGTTGCTTATAATCAACTTTCAGGTTCTTCCATTGAACTACATAAGAAGTTCTCGATGGAGAATGCTGACATGATGCAAATGCCTAAAAACAATCACCATCAAAGTTCACTGGAAGATGACATATCTACGGTGGGTTGTCCTATTGTATGAAAAATCTTCACTATTTTCCTAAAATGTTATTTTTATTGGAATCTGGAGAACCTTTTTTCTTTTTCATTATATTTCAATGGTCAAAATATGAAGTTGAATTGATATTGGTTCTCTGTAGTATAGTTCTACACGTTTGGCTGTTGCATTCCTGTCAAGATACAACTTTGTAGGGTTGAGTGTTTCTCCATCCTTAGGATGCTTGCAAAAAATTCCTGTTTGAGAATCATATCCAATCTGATATTTTTGACCATGCAAATTGCTTTTGTTCTTGTTCAGATAAAAATACTAGAAGAAGAAGATTTTTCTATTTCTGATTCCTGTAGAATTTTGTTTCATATGAAGCATTGGAAAATGGATGCTCACAAAAATGTGTTATTTTATAACTTCAAGAAGCCTTTTCACGAAAAGTGTTAAATAAGATAACTTTTGCTTCTATGTACGGAAAAGTTTATGGACAAGTCATTTTTACAAGAAAAGTGTGAAGACTTGGATCTAGAGTGGTTCCGCAAATAGTTACTAGTGTTTGAATTCCCCCTCATTTTTTGCCACTTTCTGTGTATTTTTCTAATTAGATCTGATAGTGAAATTTCAAATTTTAACTTTGATGTTGATTTTCATAGGACTCAATACTGATCTTTGAATCAAAGAAATCATTCTTAGATTATTACCATTTCAATTTAATGACATTCTGTTTAGGCACATTGCTACCATGACGACAGAACTGATATTTTAGAGCCCATTCAAGTCTTGAGACAAAGTGGGAAAAGTGGAGGCAAGCCAAAGAAGAAAACTGAAGCAGAGAATGGAACTAAAAGGGTGAAAATGTCAAAGGAGGAGAGACTTCTTTTGATGGAGGAAAAGAGACAGCAGAAAGAAGTAAGTTTGATGCGCATATAATAAAAATGACTGCGTATACGTTATTGGGTTATCAAGTATCTAGAAAATTCTTGAATATATGCTATTTTGCATTTGTAAAATAGCAAGAGAAGTTGCTGAAGGCTGTTTCTAAGGCGGAAGCTGTGAAGATGAAAAAACATCAGAAAGAAATGCAGAAGTGGGAGAAGGGGAAGTATGCTCTAAAATCTATTGTGGCCAAAATTGACACAAAAGTAGTTGAACTGGGTTCTATTGGAGGTATCGTCTTTCTTGATTTATTTAAGTTTTTAATATTTAGTTGTTTTATCTACTCACTCTCTCTTGTAAGGTTACTAAGCTGTTGTTTTCCTGTCATGGCTTAGGACATTTGCTCACAAGGTTTGCAGAAAAGGGTCTTTCATACCGAATAACATCAAATCCAGTAGAGAGATCCATCATATGGACTATGGCTATTCCAGAAGAAATGACACATGTAGTTAGTGCTCAAAATTAATGAATCATCTGAAAAAGCATGCTCTTTCCTTTTTGCCTCTCTTGAAGTTGTTTTATAGCTCTGCTCCCACTTCGTTAACTGCCTAACACTTGCACAATTTTCACAAATTGGCTACAATATGACTTGAATACAGATTCTTTTCCACTCTTTGCCATATTGATTTTATTCATCAAAAAGTTTAAACCCTTAGAGAAGGGACAAAATTTATATATTTAAAATTTCGTCAACATAAGTTCTCTTTAGTGTCATTATATTATATGTATAGGTTCAGACCAGTTGCGCAGGAAGCCTATGGTTTTCTAAAAGGAAAGACAACTCGACTGATACATGCTATAAAGTTACATCATCCAATTACAATGGACCATTTACATTGCAATTTTTAAAGAATTTCTAACCTCTTTCTTTCTCCATATTTATTTTTCTCATATATGCTCGCACAAACACACATCATAAAGCTTATGCTCCTTAGAGGTGCTCTTACTCCAATCTCTATCATGTCTTCAGTGCTGTCTGTAGTTGTTGTGTGCATTAGATGACTGATTAATCATTTAATATTAGCACATAAAAAAATTATATTGCCAGCTTAAGAACATATGTAGTTTTTTGGTGCTTATGTACTATTGTTAATTTGATCATTATTGTTGGGTTCCAAGCATAATCCACAACAGTCTTAATTGCCCTTTTAATGACTGACTGCATTGCTATGCTGCAGGTTTCATCTGAAGAGATTGAACTTTCTTATGTGTTAATTATTTATGAGGCTGAAGATTTCTGTCAACTTGTCTTGGATGAATCTCTAATGGGTCACGTTCGGAGCATTCAACACCGTTATCCACATAATACTATATGTTATCTCACAAATAGGCTTATGGCTTACATTGATAAGAGGTTGGTGGCATTATTTTGTTATATAACTTCTCTTATCCATCTTATACTTTAGTTCCGTTATTGTTTTTTTACTTCCTTTCAACAGATTAATTTCTAAATTCAAGTTCATTGTCACTTTTACGATCTAGAAACACATTTCTGAATGCTACCAGTTATGAACAAATAAATTGACTAGACAGTCAGTCCTTTCTTTCTTTTCATTCATGGTTGAAAAATACAACAATGTGGTTTCAAAACTGGAGAATGTATAATGAGTCTGGTGGCTATTGATTGAGGTTCGGGCTACATATTCTATTTCATTAGGCATCTTGTTCACCTATGTAAGCCTGTTCGATTGACTTGCTTTTGTTAAGTCTTAGTTCCAAGTACATAGTCAATGAGTTTCATAAATAATTTAATATTCCACGACCATGCTTTTATTTTCAGATTGACCCAGTAATCATCTGGAAGTAAAGTTCAAAAGTTAAAATTAAAGATTCTGTTGCCTTTAAAAATAAAAAAGAAAGTAAAGTCACAGTAAATTCCACACAATTACATTTAAGTTGCCAGTGCCTGGACCTTGGATCTGCTTTGGCATTCAATTTATATTGGCACTTTGACGCTATGTCTAGGGGTTAGGATGGGATTAAACTTGTTGAAAGAGCATTCATGTGCATTCTGTTAGATTTTAGGGGATCGGTGAAATTCAAATTGTTAGTATAATGTTAATGGCTGCAATTCTTAAACCTGCTTAAACGCCCAGTCACCTACCATCTACGCTTTCTTCATTTCTACGCCTTTTACACCTATTTATTTGTCCAACACCTAATATATGCACTCAATGTTTACATGAACTGTTCACTTATCAGTTATCCATGTTTTATTTTATCGTTTAGCTGGTGTCTTTGCAAATGGTTTGTGTTGTTCAAATGTAATGTACACACTAGTCTTGAGTATTGAGTAGTACAATATTTATTTGAAATGTGTATTTGAGAGAACCACTAAAGATTTTATGCTCACCTACCAGGCTTGTCGGTGTTATATTTATTATACAACCTGTAGATCTGATAAGAGTTTTACTTGAATATTTTATTATTTTCTCAATTAATAATCTGGTGTGGTGAAAATGTTTAAATTGATGTCAAATTCAGATTCAGGCAACTTTTGCAACTAATTGTTGATTTTTGCCTTTTCCCAACCATTCTTTTGCTGCTATTGTCTTAGGGAAAAAGGGCAGTACAAGAATCCTACCAACTACAATGGGTGGAAGCGCCCACCAATAGAGCAGGTTAGCGAAACCTTATGTCATAGTGCATGTGATTCTGGAGATATCTCATGATCAGATCTATCTACAAGAACAACAAAACATGTGCACATGCATTAAAATTTTTGTCTTTATTCTTGCAGGTTCTGTCAAAATTGACAACTCATTTTTCCAAAGTACATTCAAGGCAGTGCACTGATGAAGCTGAACTAGCTGAACATGTAGTTGGTCTGACTTGCAGTCTTGCTTCTTGTCAATTTAGGTACCCATGATTGAATTTTTTTTTTTCTCACAGGCATAAGCAAAAACATATGTTCATCTGCTCACACCCTGGACACGCATGTATATTGTATATTTTAATTTAGGTGTTCTTTTGCCTAAGTGTGCATTTGTGTGTATTCTTATTTGTAAGTTCATTTCTTATTAGATAAAGAAATATTGTATATTTGCTGAAAAATCAAGTCAGCACGTCATTTGTGCATGATTGTTATATTTTATATTTTGCTCATACTGACTTGTGTGAAAAATATGTAAAAATAGCGTATAGCACATTGTCTTATTATGGATGATGCAATTAAGATAATTTGATGGAAATGTACTTGGATTTGAAATGGACAAAGTTGATACACTACATACTGCCCAAACTCATTTTTTTAATTCTGTTATAAGAGTAATGAAATTTTTCACAGGAATTATTCATGAACTTCTATAATTTTGCCAGTCTCACATTTTTACTCGTAATCCATAGCTGAGGAAAACAATAAAAATATACCTACTATTATGCATGATTGATAGGCCATCTTTTATGGTTAACAATTTCCACGTGATGTTAATGTCCCCTGTTTTCTTCAATTTGTTGGTATAGGAAAAAGTTAACTCGATTATCAGTGGATGCAAATGGATCCCTTATCCCTAAAGACTGTGTTGACAAGAATCTAATAAAGAAAAGCATGTGGTGAGTGTGTTTCTTATTCTATTGTTTCCTTTCAAATTGGCGTGTCATGCAAACTGTCGATGCTTGAATGAGAATATAGTTGTTTGATCATTAACTTCAGTTCCATGCTACTGAATAATGGCCACACTATAAGTTTTTACATGACCTTATGCTATATGGCTATATAATCTTGTATCTCAGAAGAGGAACTTCACTAAAGAAAATGATAGCTGTCAGTGGACAGTTTTACTTAAATAACAATGTTTAGCTGCACATAGTTTTTGTTTTGGAATTTGACTTCCTTTTTGAATCTTATTTCACAAGATGATAAATGAAGCACATGACAACCATTGTACGTTAAGTGATTATCTGTTGATATTGTCTGAGTTCTGTATCTATTAGCCTAGATAGGGGTTCACAATTGGAGCCCAAATGGGTGCTCGAGTGTGTAATAGATAAAACTATTTGGTTGCTGCATTAACACACATTCTTTACTTATCTTTCTCTTGTAGGCTGAAAGCACTGGTAGCTATCCCAAAGGTACAGCCACGATTTGCTATTGCCATTTGGAAGAAATATCCCACAATGAAATCTCTTTTGAGTGTTTACATGGATCCTAATAAATCGGTGAGTCTTGTATACTAATGAGGTATTCCGCACTTTGCTCTACTTTTTGGTGTGACATTTTTCTCATGAAATCTGTTACCAACAGATCAGCTCATGCATGTCCTGTTAATTGAATACATGGTTGCAGGTTAAGTTTTCTGATTCTGTACTTGGAATAGATATTAAAGGCTAAAGAAACAGTATATCGTAAAGTAGGTTCTTGATCTGATTGTTTCTGTAGCATAAAGGAAAGAGTTAAAAATGACTCGCCTGTTGCCCCTTTTCAACATTTCCCCTGTATCTGGAAGTTCCTAGANATAGATATTAAAGGCTAAAGAAACAAGTATATCGTAAAGTAGGTTTCTTGATCTGATTGTTTCTGTTGCATAAAGGAAAGAGTTAAAAATGACTCGCCTGTTGCCCCTTTTCAACATTTCCCCTGTATCTGGAAGTTCCTAGAGCCAAATGAGCCTTTTCGTTTTCTATTGCTGGAAAAATATTAGTTGTGTAACATGAGGTCCTAGAATTTTGGGAACGTAAAATAAACTTCACTTTGAATTAGGGCTATCCATGGGTCGGTTCGGTTTCAAAATTTTCGGGTATTTAATAAATGGAACCGTCGGGTTCAAATATAATTATGGAACTGTTTGGGTTTGGTTCCGTTCGGTTCCGTACCATAATTAAATTTTTTAACATTTACCGCAACACTACATATATATAACTAATGATATTTCATTTGTAACTTTTACAAAATATGCTAGCTCCGTCGTTGAGTGAGTTGATCCGCATTTTTTTCAAATGAACTTGTTCTTGCTCATCTCACTTGAAACTTGAAAGCAAGCATGGCTTGGCTCTTCGGTACTTTGAACACAAATTAAGGATACGTCGAAATCAACGCTCGCGTGATGGAAAAGTAAGAAAAAACCAACTTATACATAGGCCAAGTAAGAAAAAACCAACTTATGTTGGAATACCTCTATATTATATAGCAAAAATAATTATAAATAATATAACTATAATTAATTTGTTAATTTATTTAGAAAAAATAAAATAATTGAATTAATTCAATAAAAAAAATAAAAAAATTATTTAGTTTCGGTTCTTGATCTAGACCCGAGACCCGACCCTAACCAATCGGTTCTCAATTCGGGTACCCGTTCGGATATTTTACTTATGAAAAATCGCTCGGTTCGGGTTCGGGTTCGGGTCTGGTTCGGTTCGGGACTTTTGGACACCCCTACTCTGAATAGATGAATAAAGTAAATGAAATGAAAAAACAATTGAGCTCTAGATAAGAATGAATTCTTTAACTCATATAGCTTGTCTGTTGTCAATATGCGTTGGAGGTGTGTGTTATTTCAGTTCCACTTTCACTAGGTTTGTCGGCTGATTTTGCTCAGGATTTTGTAAGTTGACTAGGCACTTAAAAAGAAGGTTGTTTTGGTATCTGTCTTGTCTAGGTCTAGTTTTCACTAAGTCCATCTTTGAAGTTAGGCATTATTACATAGAAAGCAAGCTGTAAGAAATTCTTATGGTAAAACAGTAGAGCATTGCTTGCTTTTTATTCTCTTTGGTACCAAATTTGGATCTATCCCACCAAAGAGCATCATCCTCTTCTCAGTTGATTATCTATTGCTATAGCCTGTCATTTCCTACTCGTTTTTCCTCATACTGATTGATGGCTAATTCAATGCTTCTCATCACCTAAATGCTTGGTAATCCAATATTATCACAGAGCTGGATCACATATTTGGAAACATTATGTTCTTTCCTTTTGTTTTCTACACGATGCAACTCTGATTTTGTACCAAAACTGTCAGGTGCATGAGAAAGAATTTCTACTGGAGGATTTGACGATAGAGGGCCTTTTTGGTGATGATAGAAGATTAGGCAATATTTGTTCTAAAAGAGTGTACAGAATACTAATGGCTCAATGTGGGAACATTAAAACAGATGATATTGAGAGTGGAGCTGATTTCTTTAGCCATCAGTCTTAGTAATGCAAGTTGTAGCTACTGCTGATCATCAATCTGTGATGGAAAGTTCAAGGTTTTTATGTTTCCAAGTTTTGAGCTTCATGTGATTGAGCCATATTAGATAGTCAGTCCATGGAAATGAAACCGAATTTTTTTTTTTAAATCATTTTCAGGGGATTCTAAAGATAACAAATATTAGTGACTTGTGTAGAAAATGAACATTTTTTTATTTCTTTTTATTTTTTAATATTGTGAAGTGCAGGATTATAAACAGGTCATTATGAAAGTTATGAAAAAATGGGATGTAATAAAGGAGTTAATGAATCGTTATTGAGAAAAGAAGAATAATGAAATATCGGGAAAAAAAAAATACAAAACTGGTCCATGTTGTGTTCGCTATTTTTGTGTATAAAATGCAATGGGCTCTCATCTCAGATTTGTGAGTTTTTTTTATCTTGGAAAGAAGCAAAACATTCCCTTGTTACTTTACCTTTGCACGCAGATCAAGTATGGTTTGACTTGGAGATTGCACCAAATTGTATCGCTTCAACGGTCCGAGGGACAATCCGGACTGTTGAAATCGTTGTTGAGACTAAATGGATTAAGAGCAAATTCAAAGACGACTACTATGACTCATTGACGAGTTAGGCTGATCCAAAATGAAGTTTTTTGGTTCTCATGGAACAAATCAAGTTTGTGGTTGTCATATAAAACTTCTGCTGTTTGCATAATCAATAGATAGTTTTAACAAAGTACCACCAATTCAGCGATAAGAGAATAGCAGCATGCCTAACATATCCAAGTGAAGTAGGTAACTTCTACTGCAGCTTAATTATCCTCTATGCCGAACAGTTTTGAGATCTTCTCCAGATCAAGATTTCTGAAATCGATGTTGGAAAGGGATCTTCGATAAAGATTTGATTTACTCTCTTCAAGATGGTTGGCAGCCTCAGTCAAAGAGGCCAGTAGAAGAGGATAGTTCTTGATGTTTTTCAGTGCATTAGGATGTGCCTCAGTTTTTGAAGATTGGTTAAGCAAAGATCGGAAAGCTGGAGACGGAGAATGAGGCAGGGTCTCTTGACTGCTTTGTTTGTTGGTCGAGGAAGTGCTACTCGTACTATTAATCGTGTCTAGGCTTTGGAAGCTCTGAGACGCTTGTATTTCCTGCTTGAAAATGATGAAGAAAGCTATCATCACAAACCAGTATCGATCATTTTAAAGGGATCTGATTGCTGATGAATTCCGCATTCACATAAATTTTATGTAAAGAAATTCCATAACTAAACTTGGACACATTTCTTTTCTGCCGTCGCTAGGGAGATGTGTGCGTGCATGCGAGTTGGGGGAAAGTTTTAACGTGCATAATAGAGTTAGAAATGATGCCACACGAAATTCATTAAATGCTAGTGTATAGACGGAATCTTACTCTGATATGTTCGGGGAATGAGACCTTTCTTCTATGACCTCCCTGGCTCTTTCGAGATTGCTGCTGTGCTTTTGCAGTTCTGTTTAAACAAGACACAAAATATGAATTATACAAGACATGAAAATGCAACGTTAAAGAGATGACCTTACCTTCTTCTATTGTTAGGGTGGATAGTCTCGTCCTCTGTTGTGCTTATGACAGGCAGACCAGAGAGATCACATGCCAATGGACTTGTACAAAAGAACTGTAATTTACGCAACAGTTAGCAAAGGTAAAAAATTCTCCTTGAGTATATCCTCTGTTGACTTTATACAGGACTTCTTAATAAGGAAAATTAGGCTATGCCATTGAGGAATCTAACTCAGTTGATTGAACAGGTACTATTTCTTGACTTTAACAAAAGCCTCAAAACTTCAACCATTTTGCAATTTCAGTTGTCTTTTCCTTTTTCAATCAAGTTTAGCAATTAGTGCAGTAAAGTTACTTCCTTTCTGTAACTCACCTCATTTTCAAGAGCAGAAGCAGCAGTGCCACGATATGCTGGATCTAAAGCTAGAAGTCTGCCCAAAAGACCAAATGCTGAATCGGGGAAATTTGGAAAGGTTTCCTGGAAACATGGTTTATAATGTTGTGGAGGGCGGAATGTTGTTGGTGGCTTCATTTTTCTCCAATAGTGCTCCGGGGGCGAACCACAAAGCTTGAATATCTTGTGAAGCTGCTCAATCTGAATACACAGAGAGCTTAATAAGCTTCATGAATACAGGTTTACTCTCTCTTAACATTTAGGCACACTATGTTTTGCTGTTAAGTATAGCACAAGTACTTAACGAAGGTATTACCTCATTCCTGCCCGGCATAATTGGTCGTCCCTCAAACATCTCTGCTAAAAGGCATCCTACACTCCACATATCAATGCTGACTCCATAATCTGTAGAGCCGAGTAGTAATTCTGGGGCTCTATACCATAATGTCACAACTCTGCTCGTGAGAGTTGGTTTTGCCTTGTTTTGGTAAAAATTAGCTAGCCCAAAATCAGCAATCTTAAGCATTCCATTCATGTCAATCAACAAATTAGATCCTTTTATGTCCCGGTGCAAAATTCCCCTCTCGTGGCAGTGCTGAAGACCTGAGAGCAGCTGCTGCATATAACACTTGACCTACGTACAATAATATGCTTATTACACACATTTCAGGAGCTTGATTCCGAATTGACTTAATATCTGGTAAAATGTTAAGTTTCCTTAACATGTGTGAACTACTTGTGTGAATTTTAATGGCAGATATCCCATGAAAAATATACTGAAACTGTAATCTGAAGTGGAGGATAGAATTCGACCTGAGGTGCAGTGAGCCTTCCTTCTGAACGTGAGATAACTTTGGTTAAATCTGATGGCATAAAATCAAATATTAAATAAAGACTGTATTGCATTCTTGAAGTGGCAATTCCTTCAAGCTTAATAATATTCGGATGGTCAAGGTGCCTCAACATTATGATCTCTCTTGCCATAAATCTTACGCTTTCAGGCTCTGATGTATCAAAGCGAACCTTCTTCAAGGCAACTACCTTCCCTGTAGACTTATCCCGAGCCTTGTACACATTGCTATACGTTCCGTGGCCTACCTGAGAGGAAAAAAAACACTTGAGAAAGGGAGACAACATAGAGAATTTCTTCTCAATTCAAGAAAAGCTGTACACTAAGGAATGCACTCATCATATTCTAGCCAAAAAGAAGTATCATCTCTACTGTTAAACTTGAATGTCATGAACCAATGCACAGATTTCATCACTAAATTTGCATATAATATCAAAATTATTGCATTCATTTTCTGGTGAAATTACTCATTGCTAAGTGATAACGATAATAAGACAGAATTCGACTTTGATTAATACTGACCTTTGCAAGCTTCTCGTATGAATCAGCAGTAGTTAGAAACAAACCCGCCAAAACATCTCTGGGAACATGATCAACAAGCCATTTAGGCCATCCACCAGCATGTTCATCTGCAGGAATTTTTTCGACTGAAATCCTTCGCGAAACGTTTCCACCGCCATTGATTCCTTTCTCACCTTCTCTACTGATCTTTCTCTCCCGTCCACCACCGGTGGCGGCCACCACATTCTTAACCTCCACTTTGGGCCGAGATGCCTTGTTGGGATCCTGTTTCTGGGCATCACGTCCTTGAACGTATCCATTGTCGAGTTTCAATTTATCTAGACGCTGTGTTGGGCTGTACACTGCCCCCTTAGCCTGAACACAACCCATCCTTCGCGACGGCGAATTTCCGAATATTCTCGACTTTTGCAAGGAATCTAAGTGGTGAAAGTGATTGGGTATGGTTTCCTTATACCATGCATAAGGTGGTAGGAACTGTGAGTTTGGCATTTTGGTCAGGGGTAAGATTGTTCACTAGAAGACGAGATTTTTTTCTCCGCCCGCGAGAAAGAAAAGGCCAAAGAATTGTATCCATTATCAATGAGTTGAACTGCGTTATCAATGCATCTGTGTGTTTTTGCATAGCTGGACACTTTTACGATAATAAACTCACAGTTCGGCTGCTGTAGATTAGTACTAGTCGAGTTGACATCTGTCTAATTTTTACTGTTCAAATTATGATTGACATATCATTTTAAATTAACATGTTAATTTGGTTGATTATTGGTAAAGTTAATGAAAGTAAATTTGAAATTACATGTTAATTTAAAAATAAAAGGGCCGACTATTAATTGGGTGGACAACGAATTTGACAGCAAAAATTGGAAAGTAGATCTCAATTCGTACTAGTCAATCTTATTTGTTAATTGCAAACTTATTTATAAATATGTTTTTTAAGGTTAACCAACCATGCACCTATGTATGACTATGAAGATGATAATTCAAGTACGTTAAAATCTATGGAAGTGGTTCAAGAAAACAAACAATTCGAGTTATATGAATTATTGGAGAAACATATCTATATTCAAGTTTAACTTAGAAATTATTCATAGACACCCCAAACTTTCTAAAAATTATACATACTTCTTTTCTTTAATTTTGAATAATGCATACTTTCCTTGAGGTTTATGACAAATTTCATAGGCACCTCTTTCCTTTCAAAAGTTACACAAGTCTCTCTCATTTCAAGTTTTAAATAATACATCTCCCCAAAGTTTATGAACATTTAAATGACACGCCCTCTATTTTCAAGAATTGAGCTTATCTCAAGTTTAATTAATGTATACCTCCCTCATCAATTTCCTTTCACATGTTAATATAAACAATAGTAATAGAGCTTACAATAATGTTACGAACTTTCTTCCATCTCGTGGTCTTTTAATAATGTAATACCTGAAGTACCATATTAACATTTCTAACCAAATCGACAATAAAATATTATTTAGACCACTTATTCTTAAAAAAACACATCAATCTACTTATACATTCAATGTGTATCTATTGTGTGACATTTCATCAGGTGTAAAAAATCGAGGCTATTGATTTAATTAGGTGTTGGAGAAATCAATAGGAAAATTGATTGTCATGTCATGAAATGTCATTCAGACTTTCAACCAAAACTTACAAATGATACAGTAATGAGCATTAGAATTTCTGAGTGCTGATTTAAACACTACTAGAATGCCTCTATTTTGTGTTCCCCAGTATAATTATTCAAATCAATAAATGTTGCAGTGTATTGAAGAATTAGTGGTCTAAACAATAGCTTGTTTGTTGATTTAGCCCATGTTTGGTAGAATTTAAAATTCATATTTTAATTTAAATGAATGTCAACAATAAATTTTAATCATATATTTTATTAGACCCACAACTTTTCAATCACATATTTTACCAATTTTCTCAAGGGATAATTGCAGCAAAGGTCCCAAACCTTTCAATTTTTTGCACGTTTTACCCTAACCTTTCATTTGTATCGACGGAGGTCCCAAACCTTTTAAAAATTCGCGGCGGAGGTCCATCTGGACGGAATCCATCCAAAAGCCCGTTAGTCAACCTAAAAAATAAAAAAAGGAGATCTTTTGACCAATTTAATGAAGGGCATTTTCGTCCATTCGGTAAAA
>CAIGRQ010315122.1:0-11741 GCA_903798375.1 Fraxinus sp. D2006-0159
AATACTTTCTTTTATACGTTTCCTGATTTTTTTGTTAAGTCTTCGTATATTAATTTAACTTCTTTTGTTTCCTTTCTTTAGCACAAATTACCAATTTTCCTTGTTTTAAACAGATAATGCTTCAAAAAAAAATTTCGGGGCCATGCCCATGAACCCTCCACCCCTTCTACTCTAGGACCCCCCTAGTTGCAAGAGCTGGCTCTGCCCCTACCTATCATTATACTATATTTTAATTGCATGAAAGATTTATTCATTATCGACTTGTAACTATACACGCCCATACCCAAACAAGCGTTGGCAACATGGTATCAAGTATATACACAAGTTCCTTCTCCCCTTGTTTCTACCCTGTGAATCATAGCATACAAATATTATGTGTTCAGCATAGCTTCTACTTCAATTTTTTTAGAGAATTTTTCTAAGGAAATAATGTTGTATCAAATTTCTTTTAACTCTTTTAATCCGACAAACTACTTTCAGAATATATGCATAAAAGCATATTCTTCATTTCAAAAACAGTTTTGATCACTTAAAAATCAGACCAAAAATCAAATACCAAGAAAAAGAGATTAATTTTGAGAATTTATAAGGTAATGATGTGATTGTAAACTTGGAACTTCAAGGAAAATGATCAAATGATCAAAAATTACAAATTCCATAATAAAGATTTCCCAAACCTAACTTATTTCTTAATATAATTCCATTATAATTATAGATATCCCATAATAACAAACCAACAAAGTTCACAAGACCCTCTGGCACACCAGTTGAAAGAATAACATCAACTAAGAACCTTAAACTCTTGTGCGCATGGATGTGGTCACACAGCCCTCCATGTGCTTCTTCCCAAAACTGGTCTTGATTGCTATAAGCATGATTCTATACATAAATTGATTAGAGTTTCTGGAGAAAGAAAAACCGGAACAAAAAAATGAAGGAGATAAGGTAAATTGTCATCTATATATATATATATATATATATATTTATTTTTTTTGTGAACTCTTAAAATAAACAAACATCTTTTTGGCAATACAAAAGGAGGAGGTTTCTACCGATCAGAAAAAAGGAGGTCTTTTTTTTTTTTTTTTTTTTTTCCCAGTTCTTTTTGGCTGAAAAGTAGTAGTTTAATTTTTTTGATCGATAAAAATGAATTATATTGATCAAATACCATGTACAAATAATCCGGCTAGGTGAAGCAACAATGAGAATAGTAGCAGCTTATTATTAGTGCTACTTGAGCGTGACAATGAAAAGAATTGTTCATCAGCTGTAAAACATTGTTTTCTCAGAGGGAGAGAAGAGAACCAAAATTTCAAAATCCACCATCAAATTAACAAGCATGTCAAGCCCTTCTCTTGCCCCGCAGCCACCACCAGTAGAAGAGTTGCAGCAGCAGCGACTGGAAGAGAGCTATGAACCCGTAATCATGGATCAAGATCCCCAAACCCAAATCCATGAAATTAAAAACCAAACCGATCCGGGCATGGCTGTGGAAGAAGCACAGGCTGAAGAGCAAGAAAACCCTGAAGCCCCAAAGGTACAAGAATCGCTCTCTGAGTTGCACGTTGTCCTACCAATCACAGACCCCCACGTGGCTGTTTCTGAGGGAACTGTGCCGACTCCATCCCACAATCCTCACAATCGTAGGGGAGTCAACAAGCGGAAGAAGGGTAAGCCCAATGTTAAGAAGCAGCAAGCAATTGACAAAAAGTTGCAATCTTTGTTGGAAAAATTGAATCCCATCCCTTTTAAACCCCCCAAGATGCTTGATTTTTCTAAGCATGAGAAGCTTTTGAAGAAACTTGGTTTGTGGGATTTTGTTCATATAGAATTTGCTAGGGATGTAAGGGTAGACCTGATTGCACAGTTGGTTGCTACTTATGATCCGAAACTGAGGTGTAGTTATGTTAACGAGTTTCGTATTGCTGTAAATAGGGCTGACTTGGCACGTGCACTTAAGTTGCCCGTGAAGAAGGAAAAGGGGAATTTGGGTGGTGTAGAACATGTGGACTTGGATTCCGAGCTGGTGCCGGATGAGTCAAAAGGGTTCATTGAGGATTTTGTCTCGAATTGGGTGCTTTTGCATGAGGACTTATGGATAACACCAATCGAGGTGGTGAATTGGATGAGGATGATAAAGGATGGGCACCCTGAGAAGGTGGATTGGGCCACATTGTTTTGGTTCATGATGGAGAAGGAGTTGACTCAAGGGGAGCACTTGGGGGATTGCTACTATGCATCACATTTTCTGTACTTAATTAAGTCACAGCGTGAAGAGGTGTTGTTGTTGAGGGAGGAAGACACAGCAACGGAAAAGGTGGAGTTGGATGTGGATGTGGAAGCAAAGGAGGAGGAAGAGGATAGGATTAATGAGGAGGATGCGAAGGTTGGTGTTGTAGGTGAAGGGCAGGAAGTAGAGGGTAATGTGATGGACGGGCTGAGCATTGAGCTATCACTTGGACAAGATGTTGTGGAGGAAGAAGAAGGCAAGGATGCGGAGATGATAGATGTGGAAAAGTCCAAGGAGGATGATGAGTTGGAGGAGAGAGAGGAGCACCGACTGTGGGATTTGGATGGTAAGAACTACATGGGTAGGCATTTCATAGGGCAGTGTAGTATGGTAGAAGGTAGGGGGTTTGACAGCATTGAGGATAGGAAAGAGGACGAGGGAGATATGGAAGCGGAGGAGGGAGAGGAAGGAGAGGAGGAAGCTGGGCATGGGCTTAATCTTTTGTCAAATGTTGATGCTCTTGAAGAGAATGGGCTCACAGGTAATTTACTTCAAACAATGGAGGCAAACCTAATGGGCTTCGGTTCACAGGGGCAGCTTCATGACCCTGATACGGTGGATCTTCATGCTGATATGCAGCATATGGATTCTGCTGCACCATTTTTTAATAACACAGGAAAAAGGGCGATTGAACATGACAACGATATCCCGAATCATTCACTCAACGATAGCAACAAGAGGTTGAGGATCAATGACACATGGGATCACAAGCCAGTAGATTTTGGAACATGCATTGAGCAAATGCAACATTTCATGGAAAAAGCTAGGATGATGTATGAGGAGAAGGAACGAACTCAGGAGCATTTAAGTATGAACCAGCAGATCTTGCTTAATGAGTTACAGAAACGGGATAACATGATAGAACACTTGCATAAGACTAAATTGGAAGAGATACAGAAAAGAGACGGGGAACTTTGTCGTTATGAACATGATCTCTACTTAATGGGGGGTGTATTGGATGGTTATAGAAAGGCCTTAAAGGAAACCCAGAAGAAATTTGCAGAATATAGGCAAAGGGCTCAGCTTCCTGAAGAATCCTTATATAAGGATGCTGGACCTGCTGGTCTTATGTTGAGCACTGCAGAAATAGAGAAGCTGTGTAAGACACAAGAAGAAGAATATCGGATGAATTGCTTAATTTTAGAACAGAAGGCAAAGGAAGCAGAAGAGGGCTATACTGGTCAATTTGAAGAATTCCTTGAGAAGATTAATATGTTACACAAGAAATTGACAAGTCTTGAGACAGATGTTAAAGAGCTTGTTGATTGTTATGCACAAAGGAAAATTCCCAAAACCGAAGAAAAAGTTTCGCAACCTCTACCAAATGAATGATGTGTTGCTCTGGAAGCATTTTCTCTGGCCCGGTATACAGGTGAAATAAATGACTGAGATTTTCATTTAACGGTTTATAGAAAGATGTGATCTGCCTTTTGTTTTTTGGTAATTTCGATACAATTAGTTTCCAAATTTCTTGATTTTTCGATTGGCGATTTTTTTGTTTCTTTCCCCATTTAGTGATGATAACTTTTATGTGCTCCCCTTTTGGCTGTATCAGGTAAATTTATTAGTGAATTATTCTGAAAATTTGAACTACGAGACAACAAACATATGGGCTTCTTTTATTTTGTTTCTTTCATGGATCTAAATACGGGACGTCTATATGCTCACATTGCTCAAGTGGTGTATCTTTTGAACTCCATATGCCTATCCTATTCTTCACCAAGGAAGTGTTTCCATGTGTGAATCCTTGAATGGTATCTGACAATACATCTGCATTTTGCCATGCTGCATTATTCTTTTAACTTGAAATGCCTATCAGGTTCTGTTATTTTCTATGGAAGGATCCCTGTATGGATGGGAGTTGAGATTGCTCCGACTGAATTTAATTGTCATCTGGATTTTGAAATTATCTTTTACAATATTCATCGCGTCTTATGATGTTTTTTGAATTTAGGCTTGTGTCCAACTTAGTCACTCATATCAAATGAAGGTTCTGCAATACCTTAGATCTTTTATATTTTTATGAAAGCTGCAAAGAATGATACAAGAAGGTTTGCACCAATCGATTACATGATTTTAGATTTCTTTTTCTTTTCATTACTTCAGACAGGTCTCTTCGTCTCGATACATTTAATGTTGTAATAGATCTTTGCTAGCATGACAACTACCCTTGCTATTTTGTTTTCTATACCATTTGACCTGACTATAAGAAGAAGGTGAAGTCCACTGTATTTTTAACTACCTTAACTTTCTGCTGGAACTGTTTCTCTAAACCCCCAAGTCGATTAAGAACAGATATCTGGGTTGGTAGTTGATCATTGGAGGACTATTGGGCTTAACGGGATATTTCATAACTACACGTATTTCTGGTTTGATTTTGAATATCCATTACAAACTTTGAGGTCAGAGTTAAGCAAGTTTGTAAGGTTAGTGATGCAATTAAATTGTCATTTTCACCTCTCCATTGTCAATACATGTTAGCTCAGATGGCGCTCTACTATTTACTTGGGTGTAAAACTGTACAAATATAGCTAATTATCGATCTACCAAGTTGACACTTACAATTTCATTTTACAGGAGGATAATAGCTCCATCGATTTTCAACTTGGAATGAACTACTTTGTAAGATAAGAAAATTGAAGAATTATCAAGTATTCTAGTAATGCTTTATGATGGCAGAAATTCAGGTATCTACTTCAAAGGTGCCGGACTTCTTAACTGGTCTAAATGGGTCCTTTTGTAAATTGTATAGCAGAGCTCAATACAGTGGCCAAAAAACGAAGTCATCAAAATTCAGATATTTTAAAAGGG
The DNA here is from genome assembly GCA_903798375.1 of Fraxinus sp. D2006-0159. NCBI lineage: Eukaryota > Viridiplantae > Streptophyta > Magnoliopsida > Lamiales > Oleaceae > Fraxinus > Fraxinus sp. D2006-0159. The sequence continues at coordinate 5,102 of CAIGRQ010315122.1, forward strand.
GGCTTCGATTTGGAACTGTTTTTGGAGTATATTTTGCTGTTAGTGATTGATATATTGGCGGACTGTTTAACATTTCAGCTTCTTGAATTTGAATTTTATGAGCTTTTCTAATGTACCTTTTCAATCTATACATGCAGAACTTGATTTTGAACTGTTTTCAGAGTATATTGTTGCTGTTAATGACTGGAAATATTGGTTTACTGTACAAATGCATGGCAACTTCTCGAATTTCAATCTTACGTGTTTGCAGTACGTTCTCTGTATAAATGCTGAAGTTACAGAGCTCTTGATGTTATGATCATGCTTGGAACAACATGCATTGATCCAATCAGTATGGCAGGCATAATATTAGTGTCGTGTAATTTTTCGGCTGCAGATCTTTTGAAGAATTTTGCTCATTTGGCAAGGCTTTTGAAAAAGTCAATACTGCTTCAAAAACCAAGTTACTTTTGAAATTGTTTAGATAATTTTCTATAAGTGCTTTGTGTAGTTAGATGTGCTTTTAGAAGGAGTTGGTTTAAAAAAGTTTCTTCGGGATGCTTTTCTACAAAAAGTAGAAGTTATCGCAAAAAAGCCTCGAGTGATTTCAAATTTGCATTTTCAGGTGGTTCGTTACTGTTTTGTTCTTCGATTTTTTTTGTACTGTAAAGGGTCCACATGATGTGAAGTTTAATGATGAACACCAAAATTTACTATGGGAGATTTCGGCTCTTTTATGGGACATCTGAGATGTTATATCCTGACTCTGGTTGTATGAATTTCAAATAAATGTTTAATTTGTTCAATTTAACTTATCAAACATAATAGTAATGCAATGCAATGCATGTAATTGATCTCTTGATGCATGCTTTTATAATTTATATTAGAAGACCTTCGCGTCCTCGAATTTTAAAATGCACGAATTTGAACTTTCTATCCTTGTAAAATGTTTAATATGGTACAATTCAACCCATCAAACATGTTAATGATGTCAAGTCATTTGATATTTCTTGATGCCGACTTCTGTAATTTAGACATATTTGCATCCTTGCTTTTTGAATTGCATAAAATTTATTATGCACACCAATTCAACAAATCAAACTCGTTATGTCACTAACGTAAGTCATTTAGCCCATGTTTGGTCCGAATTAAAATTTGGTTTTAATTCAAGTCATAGTTAAACAATTAATATTAACTACATCTTGTATTGTTTAACAACTTTTTAATCACACATTTCAAAAAATGTTATCATAATTTACTAAAAATTTAATTTTAGTCTCCACCAATCACGCTCCTAATATTTCTTGACGAGGGCTTCTATAAATTTGGACATTTTTGTATCTTGCATTTTTGAAATACACTAGAATTGAACTTTTAATCATCTCAAACTTGTTTAATGTCGTTCAAGTCAACATATTAAACATGCTAGTAACATAATGCAAGTCATTCGATATTTTCGTTATGCTGGCTTATGTAATTTAGATATAATTTGCATCTTATGTTTGTAAATTGAACATGATTCAAACTTTCTATTTTTTTCAATCTTGTTTTAACGTTGTTCAATCCAACCTATCAAATATGTCAAAACATAACATTCAAGTATGTGGTCAAAGGTTATTGAAATCAAAATTCTATTTAAAATCTTTTTACTATTTTTAAAACGTCATATGATAGCATCATATGTTTTCTATTGAAAAATTAAGGAGCAATAGATTCATACTATTTTTTCGAACTATGAAGTTGTTAATTGTATTTCATACTACAGGTTTTGGAAAATGAACTTAAAACAGTATTGCCTGTCCAAAACAATTTATCAAGAACTCAATGTGTTTTAACAAATCTGCTGCCCATAATGCGTGATGCACTTCTTGAGTGGCGAAAACTGATTCACATAGTCGATCTTAAATTTATTGTTGAAAAAAGGTTTAGTTTCTTCAACAAACGAACCCCAAAAAAGCCCCAAATTCACCTCAATGGATTCATTTTGTTTTCACACAAATTTAGCTAGTAAAAATATGTACAAGACGTAAACGATGTGTATAGCTTAACCAATAAGATCCATAACAGACTTGTCCCAGCCAAAGAAAGTGTGAGACGAACAAAAACATGAACCCAACTGAATTACCAATCAGTTTAGTATACTGAAGGAGCAGGCATTTGTATTATGTCAATAAGATGCAAATAGCATAAACTCATTCGACTAGTATATTCTAGCTTGAGGATGAAAACTCTAACTATGTTGAATTTTTTTTACCTCGCTATTGCGCTGCTGTGTATTATCTGCCTGTCTTCAGATGCATGTTCTGTAACATGTAAACAAAATAATGTCACAAACTCAATGGAGAAGAGGTACCAGCAATGGATAAAACGACATGGACGAAGATATGGTAGCAGAGATGAATGGAATTTACGCTTCGGGATTTACCAATCCAATCTTCAATTGATCGAATACATAAATTCTCAGAATCTTCCATACAAACTGATAGACAATGAATTTGCAGACATGACAAACCTGGAATTCAGATCTGCTTACTTGGGTTATAAGAGCCCGAGATCTTCGCACAAGAGACAATACAATTTTACATTTGACAATTCTCTAGTACCACCAAGCATGGACTGGAGAAAGAGAGGTGCAGTGACTGCTGTAAAAAATCAGGGCACTTGTGGTACATAATTTTCTGTTTTCACGGCTATTACACAGAATAAACCACTGAAACATGTTCTGATCTCAATTCTTTTTAACTCAATTTTTAGCATTCAAATATAAGAACAAAACAATCATGGCAGTGGAATCACATGCTATATTCTCTTCAAAGAATGTATTCAGATTTGAATATTATATTAGTTACCACGTATATCTTTCATTGCAGGCAGTTGTTGGGCGTTTTCCACAATAGCAGCAGTCGAAGGCATCAACAAGATCAAGACTGGCAAATTGGTGTCTTTGTCGGAACAAGAACTCGTTGACTGTGATTACAACACTTATAACCAAGGTTGTCAAGGTGGATCAATGGAAAAAGCATTTGCTTTCATCCAGAAAATTGGTGGCATAACAACAGAAAAAGATTATCCTTATGTAGGAAAAAATGACAAATGTAACACCATCGAAGAAAAAAAAAGAGCAGCAAAAATAAGTAGCTATAAAGCTATACCTGCCGGTAGCGAGGAAGCTCTACTTGCTGCAGTGGCAAAACAACCAGTCTCTGTTGCCATTGATGCTGGTGGCTATAACTTTCAACTGTACTCTAGCGGGATCTTCTCTGGCTATTGTGGGAAAGATCTCAATCATGGCGTAGCAGCTGTTGGCTATGGTGAAGCAAATGGTGAGAAGTACTGGCTCGTGAAGAATTCATGGGGCGCTCATTGGGGCGAAGCAGGTTATATCAAAATGAAGCGTGATTCTGCTGATAAAGATGGGATATGCGGTATTGCAATGGAAGCCAGCTACCCAGTTAAAAAGACTTGAGGAATTTTATGTTGAAATTAGTTTCCTCATGGTACGGTATAAAAACTTGATACTACGTCAAGATAAATATACAAATAAATTTCAAGTATAAAGCATGAGATAAAATAGAAAAATGGTAGAAAACCCTACTAATAAACACAGAGTAGGTTAAAGAAACTTGTACATTATGCATATGTAAGTGATTTAGCGGTTTGTTTCCCGTATCACTAACCTAAATGAATAGTCATTTGATGCATATTTATTCTCTCACACACAAAATCCAAATTATAGCAGTCTCAATCATAAAAGGCAAAGCTCTTTGAAGGTAAAGTTGAGGCGCGCCTTACTCTTTGGGAGAAGAATAATTCTTGGCATTTGTATCCTTCACCATTTATACTATTTACTCAGGCAACAAAGTGACTTTTAACAATTCTATCGACAATAAATCCAATCTGGCTCCAGAAATTAAATGATGGACATGAATAAGAGAATACTCAAAGTAAAAGATGAACAAAACAATGACGCAAAAGGATATAAGGATCAACCAAGAGTCATTGACACATAATTCCACTACACATAACTGAATGCAACTAAAAATCTAAAATCTTAACCCTAGCAGAACGCAAAAGGCACTTCTTGGTGACATTGTAAACATTAAACACGTGCCAGCAATTGTATAACTCTAGCTAGTCATATAAAAGAAACCCTTCTATATTGCGGAGGAAAGGAAACATCCATACTTCAACAAATGGGTCACAAGATACATCCCTAGGTATGTTACAAGACAACATGAACTGGAAAACATCTTTGTGCATATTAGCACAAAGAAAACTTTTACCCAATATTTCACAGTTACTCCTTTTGCACTAATGGCTTCATGCCTACAGGTTCAACTACTTTCATGGTGTAAACCCTGCTCTTATTCAATGCCACAAAGTCTTCTATAATACAGACCAAGCCGAAACAGCATAATCTTCATAGCAAGTCCTGTTCAAGAATATGTGCAATCAGTCAAAAGAGAGGCCACAAAACAAATCAATGTGCAACAAATATCTTTAAAAACTCAAAAATAGTGATTTTTTGTCCAGGGAAACAAGAATTTCCATTTCAGTAAAGAATGGAAGCTTGTTGATCTGAAGAATACACTATCTAGAATCAGTGAAACCCGTGATGGGAAGTTATCCTTCATTTATCAGAAAATGATAAGGGTGTGTTTGATTTCCTCCATTTTCCATGAATTTGGTTGTTTGATGACAAAGTTTTGCCATGGAAAACATTTTCCATTTATGCCTCACACATGTACCAATTTCCACCTGAATTCCATGTTCTGGTCTTTCTTTTCTTTTCTTTTTTTTTGGCAATGAAAGTAAATTTCATAACAAATTGTAAATTTTTTTTACTTTAATGGACAATTTGCATGTAAAATAAAGTCAAATAAACACTAAACTTTGATGAAAAAAATATTTTTTTAGGGAAAAAAAAATTTCGTTTTTTTTTTTTTGTACTTTTTGGCAATGAAAATAAATTTTATAACCAATTGTGGAAAAAATTATCACTTTAATGGAAAATTTCCATGTAAAATAAAGNAACACACTTAATTACAATTCTCTACAAAATATTTTCTAGGAAAATCTTTTCTTTGTAAAACATTTTCTTTCCACCCATATTTCACCATTGCAATCAAACGGACCCTAAATGTAGAGAAAGAGAATTTGAAGTCCAAATACTAAAAAACTTTGAAAACGATCCTAATTGAAGATAGAGAAGCAGAAAGTTACGAGAAGAAAAACATGAAAACTGTCAAAGAAGAGAGTAGGACGAAGAGAAAACAAGTCATGGAGATCAAAGAAGAAAAGGAGATTAGGAGAAGCGAACTTCCTCTAATAATACCTCTTCAAAAGCGAGTCAAGAGGATCAATCAATGAATTGCGACAATCATGCATCACATAATTAGCATCCCCTCATATAGTTGATGGCATTCTGCTGACCAATTTCAAGGGATGCAAACCGGACGGTACACAACTTGGTTTTGGTTTATTTATTGTGACCAATTAAGTTGTTTTTGGTTTTAGTGTTTCTGTTCCATTGTGATCTTCTTATCATCATGTCCACATCTTCTAGTATATAAAAGAGTAAACTGAGAGGTTTAAGGAAATTTGATTTTTCCAAGAGGAAACAAAATTCAAAGAGCGCAGTCTAAGAAAATATACCATGATGAAGTAAGCTGGTGACAAATTTCTTCAATGCAAATATCTTCTTCTAGTCTTGCGGCGACGAATTAGCCGGAAAGCCACAACACCAACTATAGCCAACTGGAGGAAGACCATTACCTTCAGACCTGGAATAACAATATAATAATTTGTCACAGAAAACAAATAGTTTGTGCAAGAGCTGTGATATTCAAGTACCTATAAGCTTCTGCATAGAGTTCTCGGTGTTGATCTTAGGCTTAGGTTTCCTTGAATCACCAGAACCCGCACGACTAGCTAGTGACCCATAATTTATGGTCTGATAAGCAACATTCCCACCCATGACACAAGTATTAGGACAGATGACAGTTCCATCATACTCATCACTTCCATCACAGCAATCTAATATAATATTTGGTTATCAGAAAGTAAATAAGATATCTACAAATAGAGCTAGAAGATTTAATATTCAGGTGACAATACAGTGTTTAAAACTTTAAAAAAGAAAAAGAAAAAAGAAAAGTATATGAAAGTTATAAATAAGATAGCCAGCATAGTATTATTTACTTTGCAAACTAAGTGGCATTTATAAAAACGTGAATAGTTCAAACACACTGAAATAGAACGTGTTCTCAAGGTAAGTGGAGAGCAAGCAAAAAGTACTTCTTTAGTATACAGTTGGATCATCCAAAAGACATACAACAGCTAGGTCTGAGTAGGTCTTTGAAGGCAACAAGCATCATTGACCATGTTATAGAGGTGTCAAGATGGACGGGCCAACCAGACCCGTGAAAACAGGCCCGGATCGACCCGGGACCTCGGGCCAACTCGTAACCCGAGTGGGTGGTTCACGGGTCAAGGAGGTGTGACCAGCGGGCTTCGCGGGTTGCACCTTCATGGACCGCGGTTAACCGTGATTAACTGCGGCCCGTGAAAAAAAAAATTAAATATTATAGTTAAGTAGGTACTAACCTAGTTTGGATGTAATTATGCTATAAATATTAATTAGAAATACATTTAGTTGTTA
>CAIGRQ010315229.1:0-13679 GCA_903798375.1 Fraxinus sp. D2006-0159
GTGAGACTTCTGGTAGAATGGGGGAGTCCATGGGACAAGAGAATGTCATGGGAAGGATGGATTGCTTGGTCAAGGGTTCTATTGATGAAGGCTAAGGAGAGGTCATGGCCTAACACTTCTTGGGGCGTCCTCAATTTGGGATTGCAACGACTCAGATTTGTTGAATGGCATTCATAGACTGCACCGCCAATCCTTGGAGCCCCGAACAGCTTTTGAAAACCTCGGCCCTCTTAAAACTATTGGACGTGGTTTCTGAACTACTCGCGCAAATCCCACATCGAAAGTTAGAAGATGAAGTACAAGAAGTTATGCCTATAAATAAATGGGCCAATAAATCTTTCATATGCTTCTTGGGCCCTTCAATTGATGGGATGGAAGTTGAAAAGTTAATAGTTTATATTATTTATATTTAGAATTGTTTTTTTACTGATTTTGAAAAAAAAAAAGTTGTGTAAAAACAAAAATTTAAAAAAAAAAATCCGTTAACTTTTCCGTTAAAACAAGAATTTCCGTTAATTTTTCTGTTAAAACAAGAAATTCTGTTTCATAGCGACTTTATATATATAGAAGATATCAAGAGTTACACATAATGCACAGTGTTTTTCAAATTCCATATCTTTTTTAATTTTAACACGCAAATAAATCCTTAAAAAGTATTATAAAATTTCATATTTGCCCTTGAAGGTATCAATAATATATTTTCGGAATTCATTAAGCCACTACTTGTCTCCCGTTAAAAAAAATTGCTTGAGGATCAAAAGTTTGATTTGATGAAATCTTCCGAAGACAGACTACTATGCACAATCGCTTGCAAAAGTCTCATTGAAAAATGAATTTTTGAATAGTGGTTTTTTTTAAAAACGTAATTAAAAAGTAGAAAAAAAAATATTTATATACAAAAATTTTTATTGTGTAAACGTTTGGTTGAAAATAAATTTGAAAAAAATAATAATTTCGCTCTAACATGGCTAAATAACCTATAATAATAATAATAGGTGATGGTGGCCCTAAATTCAAGTACAGTGAATATTAGCTGAAAGGTCAGTATTAGTGTGTTTTAAGGGAAGACTTGTAGAAATTCCATGGTGGCTAAAGTTTTCAGATCAGAGGTCTATCTTCGGCATACATTGTTGGTAAAATTATTATGTTTAAATTTATGAAGTGTGTGGCTGAAAAGTTGTAGATATCATGAAATATGTAGTTAAAATTAATTTTTAACTTATTTAGCCAATTTCAAAACTCTTTATTTTACATATTTTTTTTCAACTACACATTTTCAAAATAAAATATTTTGCATGTAAATACAAAACTTTTCAACCTTTTATTTTAGCCACTCAAATGCTTTAGTCCAAACTCTTCAATAAAGTTTCAATTTAATCACCAATAATGATTTCATTAAAATTATTTAATGTCTTTCTTAAGTGGCACGCAAATGAACAACATGGAGTTAGTGGGGCTCGTGGATTATTTAGCTGTATAATAAGAATAATACTATTTAATTTTACTGACAACGAGTACCAATTCAGGCGACAACATATGATAGATTCAATAAAATGTACCAAATCACTTTACTTTTAAATGAATATATAAGTAAATAACCTACTTAGATCGTTCTTTACCCTATTTGAAAATGAACAAAAATGTGCAATATTAAATTTCTTAACAAATGCAATAAAAGAGTTTCTAAATCAGTGATGCTTAACAAAGAACATATTCAACCTTAGGGGATTAGGGTTATTACTTATTAGTTTGACTAATATTACAAGCCTAACCCTTTTTTCCTAAGCCCTGTTTGACACGAATTAAAATCGAATTTTAATTTAAGTCAAGGTCAAACAATCAATATTAACCATATCTTTTATGAGTCCCACATTTCAAAAATTTATATCACATTCTACTAAAAATCTAATTTTAACTTCCACCAAACACCCTCCTAATAAAGTTGCAGAATAATAAACAGATCATGACACCGTATCAAAGTAATTAATGAATACGATATGTAGTTTATTTCATAGTAACAAAATCAAATATTTATTTCACGTCTTAATTCATGCTCTAACTAATTTATAATTTTGGGGAATAAAAACTAACTTTTTTTTAACCTCAAAGTATCTATAAGTTTAAGTGTGTAATTCAATTTTAGTTTATTTTACTTATAACTAATGAGTTAATTCTACTAATGGTCATTAAAGTTCAAGAAAAAAATTAAATTGACTATTAAAGTATTTATGCGACCCGTGTTTAGCTAGTAAAGTTAAATAATGTAATATAACGGGTCACTTCGGACCAATTTGATGTAGTAGCTATTAAAGTTTTGTGTAGACTAACAATCGTTAAATTGTACAATTCATTCTAGATGTCCCAATAAAATAAAATGTTACAAACGATAAAGTTGTCTCTAGAGAAGGATTCAAAGGAATAAGCTATGCCTAGAATCAAGCCACCATACATTTTAAAGAATTTTGGTGATGATAGGGGGTTTGATAAAGGGCGCACGTTAGTAGATGGGATAGAGAGATGATAGAAACGATATAAGACATTATTTTTGTGTAATCATTCCACGATATTTGTTTCACCGAATCTCACTCCAAGACAATAATCAGTTACACATACATACTACCATTTCAATATCTTACTTGATTGATCTCGATGTCATCATTCCATGATATGTCAACTTTCAGCTAGAACAACTTACCGATCTAACACGATATGGCATCTCAACACCGATGATCAAGTTATTACCAAATTAAATTCCTTATATGAGTTTAGCGTAGCCTAATACACTAAAACTAAGAAAAAAAATATATTTTCGACTTATATATATATATTATACAAAGTTGCCACAAATAAATATTTTTTGACTTGTATATTTTGCTTTTTTGTCAGCGACAGAATTTTCAATATATTTTCTAAATAATAAAAATTTCTAAGATAAAATGTTGAAAAACGAAGTTTGTAAAAAAATAAAAATAAAATTAATTACTAAGCTACATTGACACACAGTGAAAGGTTGGCGTGACCAGAGTAAGAAAAAAGGTAATTGACACAAAACGTCTTCACCTTTCAATGTTATTGTTCAAAACGTCCTTACCTTTCATTTTTTTTGGCATTTTTACCCATATTTCAACGTTTCATTGCGGAAAACGTTATTTTCACCTATTTTTAACCTAAAATGACCAATATATCATCCTATATAAATAAAACAAAAATGAAAAGAAAAGAAAAATAAAGAATAAATTGTAATCTTACTCCTCAACTTTTTAAAAAATACAAATGAGTCCAAAATTTATGAAAATATAAAAAATAACAAAACTCTCTCTCTCTCTCTCTCTCTCTCTCTCTCTCTCTCTCACCAATTGAACCTCTGGACATTGGTACCACCACCACCACCACCACCACCACCACATGGGCTTTATAAATCGAGTGAACTTACTTTGGTTTGATGCTTTGGTGGTGAACATCCAGAAGTTTCCTCGAGTCCAAACCACACTTTATGATCAATCTCTAGAAACATGTTCAGTTATCAGCTTCAAATGAAAGTTTGCCACTGCAATTTATTATCCCTAGCTAAACACCCATAATTTTTTGCAACTGCATAAGCAAACAGACACACCCGCAAGCACACTCCCATTTTCACATGGGCAAGAATAAATACACACATATTATATAGGGAGAAAAAGATTACTTGAAAATTGGGCGGAGAAGGCATGAAGATTCATGAACCCAAAGCTAGGGTTTCTTCGAAACGGAGTGAGAACTGCTGCCACTTCTCGAATCGAAAGAGGAAAATAATCTAATTCGAATCAAACCAAAATAAGTTCTTCACCCGATTTATAAAGCTTATGTTTTGAATTCACATGCTGTAAAATTTTGATGAGTGCGCTATTTTCCTTTCTGGTTTGGTTGTAAGTTTTAGTATGCGTGTATGTATATGCGTGTGTTTTGGGGGAAGCATTGCCAAATGTACAAGAATGGGAACATGGTTCAACTCAAGTGACAAGTGTATATACTATGGGAAAATTTTTAGGGGTGATGGTGGTGGTACCAATGTCCAGAGGTTCAATTGGCGGCGGCGACGATGACGAGGTTGAGGGAGACGGAAGATAAGAGAGAGAGAGAATTTTTTTTTGGTTATTTTTAATATTTTCATAAATTTTGGACTCATTTGCATTTTTTAAAAAGTTGAGGAGTATGATTACATCTTTATTTTTTTTATCCTTTTTTCTTTTATTTATATAGGAGTGTATATTTTGTTATTTTAGGTTACAAATAGGTGAAAATGACATTTTCTGCAATAAAACGTTGAAGTAGGAGTGAAAATGTCAAAAAAAAATAAAAGGTAGGGACGTTTTGCACAATGATATTGAAAGGGTGACGTTCTGTGCCAATTATTCTAATAAAAATATGTTGAGCTCCATTTCCACATTTCCATTCCCTCCCAACGGTAAATCTCTGATTTTATTTACGCTAACGTAGGTCGATTTTTTTAGACATTCCCAACGGTAAATTTCTGATTTTATTTACCCTAAGGTAGGTCGATTTTAATTTTTATTAGACATTCCTCTGAGGCACAATCAGTTCTCAAGCGATGGCACTGAGAGAGAGAAGAGATGCGTGGGCGAGTGAAGACGGCGGCCCACCGGAGGTCACTCTCCAGACCTCCATGGGCTCCTTTACAGTTGAGGTGACTACTCTTTTCAAACAAATTCATGTGTGTTAATCCATTTATCGTGCTTTACTCTTCGACTTTTTTTCCTAATTAATGATGCCAAAATTGATGAAAATATGGCAGATGTACTACGACCATGCACCCAAGACTTGCAGGAACTTCATAGAGTTGGCTCGCAGAGGCTATTACGATAACGTCAAATTCCACAGAATCATTAAGGTCTCTTTTTAGGTTTCGATATTAATATATAAACATTTCTAATATTGAACTGATAATTTTTATGTGATATTGGAGAGCAGGATTTTATAGTGCAAGGTGGGGATCCAACTGGGACTGGCAGGGGTGGCGAATCAATTTATGGGTAATTTATTTATTTATTTTTGCTTTGTAAAATGTATTTTCTAATTTTTGAGTGTGCCTTGCACTTGGTTCTTTTCAAATTAATGTTTTCTTTTGGCTCCAAATACCTCTCAATTTTGTAGTTCTATAGATCACCCTTTTATGGTTTTTAAGGCTTCTTTTTTTTTTTCTCAAAAGAAATAGAGTTAATGCTTAAATTACTCTTAGAGAAACAAGATGGTAAAATGTCAAATTTCTGAATAGCTGCGGGTTGGGGGGTGGGGGTGGGGGTGCTCTGAAGTTCTTGTTTAGAATGTCAAATCTAACATATTTTTTTGGGAAAACAAAATCTTTAAAATTGTAAAAGGGAGAATATTTGATGCAAAACAAACCTAGAGTTCCGCCCTAATTTCTAATAAAAGAGTGGTGTCTATAATAGTTTCTCTTAGTGTCTCTTCAAATGTCTAATTGTCTATGAATATGTTTATAAACTGATACAATATATTTTTCCTGCAAAATGTGTTATGGATTGATTTTTTGCTTTTCTTATGTTTAATTCTTGACTAAGACACATACTTGTGTTACTATGTTAGTCTGTGCATAATGTTATTGTTTAATGTTTTTAATGATAAAGACAATTTTTCTTGTGATTATAAATTGAAGAATTTTTGTTCAACTTTCAACATTCAGTTGTTTTTTCGTTCTTTCTTTGTTTTATTTTTGTTGTTGCAGGAAACACTTTGAGGATGAGCTAACCCCAAAGTTAAAGCATACTGGAGCTGGTATTATATCCATGGCAAATGCTGGTCCAAATACAAATGGAAGTCAATTCTTTATTACATTGGCACCAGCACAATCACTCGATGGTAATTATATTATTGCATTGGAACAAACAGGTTACTCTCAGTAGCAAGGCTGAGGAGAATACATTGTATGGTATTTAGTGTCAATGGCTCTAGTTTATGTTTTTAATGGATTATTTTCATAACTGTTGGAGACGGTTATCACGGTGCTGGGAAATGGGATTGCATATTGAACTTGATCGTCAAATGGAATGCTATTAGAGAGTTCCTACTTCCTACTCTCTGGATTAGTATGGAGCTTTTATTGGATATTGTTTTGCTGTTTGGATTTGACCGCTGACATTCAGTCACTTGATTATCTTCTATGTTGTTTACAAAGTTCTTGTTGTACTACCTTCTTGTTCCTCCAGTCTGCTACACACATTGTCATATACCCATACATTTTCACACGTTAGTATTTACAAAGAAGATTCGATTTCCTCTCTCTTTATATGAGCAGAATTTTTCTTGGTACATATTATTGATGATTCACTAACAAAATTATAGTAGGAATCTTGACATATTGGCAGTGTTTCTTTGTTAATTTCTTGGATCAAAAGGTGGCAGTGGAAGTTTTAGTGTATTTCTTGCTCCACTTTCTCTGATTTTAGAATAAAAAAGCCAGTGCCACTTCTAGCAAATATATAGATACGTTGCCATTTTTATGGTTCCTAATAATCTAAATATTATGTACCTTTTCTATAACATGCTTTTGTTTTCCTTACATGCTCTATCTTGATTTCCTAATTTTCAAGATATTGGAATATGGGGAAAATTGTTAAGAGCATGATAATTGTTTATATGGTCTGTGGTTAGAATACATTTGCTGAAAGTCTAAATTAGTAGGAAAAAGTAATTAATATTAAATAAAATACATCAGACTTTCAAGATTTGTATGGTTACACTCAGTTCCTGAATAATTCTAAATGACACCATTCAATCTCTTCATATTAGCTACCTGGACTTATCCCATTCATTTGACTGTTGGATCTTGGTGGGCCTATATCTGCCTCGCTATTTTGATACACGTTGGAAATATTTTCTATATTTGGACTATAACTTAAAGTGGCTTATGGCATTTGATAGAACCATATTATATACAGCCTCCATACAACATGGATCAAAAAGGTGTCATTTGGCTGAATAGCATTCACGTGTAGACATAAATGATGCAACTCATGAATGAACTGACAAAAATCTGTTTCTGCAGGCAAGCATACAATTTTTGGGAGAGTATGTAGAGGAATGGAAATTATCAAGAGACTTGGCAGTGTTCAAACTGACAACACCGATAGGTATGCTCTTTTCCTGAATATTTTATTGATCAGATTTTTAAACAAACTACATAGAACAAATAGTAACCAAATTTGGAAAATAATTTCAAGTTACTCTCTTAATCCTCACCAAATTTAGAAAGTAAGTTCCACTTGCATCTTTTATTCAAAAGAACCATCATAAAAATAGTCGTGGTTCTGCTTTGACTGCACCAGTAGAGTTGGCTTTAGCCCATTCAATTCTAACCATTAGATACCAGAAATCAGATTTATTAACCAATTTTCATTCTCTTCCCATTTAAACATGTTTCTCCAAGTTCTTAGACTTGGCCTTTACATTTCTACCCCGTAAAGATGTTAGTACACCAGCCATATGGTATTATATGATTTGTGTTCAGACTTCAGTAGCAATGCTAATTCCTTGATGTTATGGAAAGATTCAATTTTATTCACCTTTTGTCGCAACATTATGAAGTCCGTGGAAAACTGTTAATCTTTGTTCTGTCAAATTCAGGCCCATACATGATGTGAAGATTCTACGGGCAACAGTCAAAGACTAAATTGCTATCCTATTGACTTGTAACTGCTGAAGTCCACGATGATATATGAAGTTGTTGGCTTATTGTTGGAATTTGAATCATGCTACAATTTTTGTTAGCTTGTACCTATTGGAAACGAGATTGTAAGTGCATGATTTGTAGCGATATAATCCATCTTAGCAAACATGCCATGAATGTTTGGAAAACGTTCTTGTGAAAATCATGAGGTGTTTCTATTTAAGTTTTATTTTCCTTCTCTATTCCAGTTCCTGTTTCTTGTACCTTTAATTCATAATTAATTGACTGGATAGTAGGGTCTAAAACTGATGTGTAGCCCCAACCTGTCCCTTCTTGGGATTCCATTTGATTGTCAACTATGGGAGAAAATGAAATCGTCGCATTTGGCCTGGGGCTCATTTTCGAAGCCAATTTGCCAAGCTCGAGGATATGTGAAGTTCAAGCTCATTAGGTTCAACAGCAAATATAGATTTCAAAACCGTGTTGCTCTTTCCATGCGTTTCCCACCTATCCAGATCGTGACTTCTTGACTTCATTGATTAGTACAATCCTTGCTTGCAACTCCAAAAGAATTCAAAAGCATCGTTTGCCAAATTTTGAGCTCCGACTGCAGGTATATCGTGATTAAGTGTAAATTTTATTTTGACATTCTTTGGCAATCGTTATAAGGAGAACAATGCCTGGAAGAATTAGTCCATTTCAATCATCTCTCAATTTTTCTTTATTAGTAACTTCGATAAAACTATTGATTGTGCAATAAATATTTGGTCTTTTATCTGGGAAACGACAGGCAAATAAGCATATAGAGGTTCTTTCTAGCTGATTCGACTAATTTTTAAATAATAGCATAATTCTATAATATGTTACAAAAAAACCTCCACCCACAAGGGGTAGAATGCTAAGCATTCATATTGAAAGCCCATCACTTTGCAATAGCTACATTTATGTATTTTGGGCAAATAATTTTTAGCTTATCCTACACTACTGAAGCCAGTATTCAATCTTCCAAAATGATTACAGCCCTGCTATATGCATTGCTGCCAAAGCAAACTCCACCTTCCAATATCGATGGATATTATAAAACCCCATCAACTATATGATACAAGCGGATTCAGACATCTAATCGACAAATGTCTGAAACTGCTAGTGCTAAGTTGATGCACAAGCTCACAAATGAATCACAGAATCAATCCATGTTCAACTCTGCCTGAGTCAATTGTCTGATTCAACTGCTCCTCGTTTAATGAGGAAGATTGCACATGATTAAATCCATTGAGCTTAACTGATCCAACAGGTCATCTTTAATCCTTGTTGGAGCATATGAAGTTGACGGGCAGCTCTTCTGAAACAGCCTGCTGTTGAAGCAATTCCATACGCCTCAAAGAAGGCACATCACCCTGACAATATCTTCGCCACATATTCCTGTATGTTGATTCCAGACTTTGAATAAATTTTGGCCCCTCACAAAGAGGAGAATTTAACATGAGATCTCGCAGTCCCATTCTCAACTTAGAGAGGGCAGTAACATCCGATGCCAATTGTACTGCTAGCTGCACGTATTCATCTTCATTCTTGGCAACCAGGTTGCTCAATCCTGTAATGCAATGACATAAGACACCATTAACCAGGAGCTCATGTGCAAGCTTCACTTAAACAGTGATATAAGAGACATGCATCCATGTTCTATCATCATCAGAAACATTCAAGACATTAAATGATTGCCAGTACAGGAGAAAATACATACCAACCATGGTCAGAAGACTCGCTCCAACATTATGCGCATGTACCAAACCTCCCATAGTGACACATGGAACACCCATAAATAGAGATTCACAAGTGGTAGTAGTTCCCGCATAAGGAAAGGTATCCAAGCTACAGAGATTAACAATATTCATATTAGTCAAATTCCAAGTTCAACAACCACCTCAATATAAAATGTGTTTCTGCCAGCAATCTGAACAAACATGTAACAAGAAACACGAGAATCCACTAATAAAGAATCAATAGCGTGTCTAAGAACTATCATAAGGAACTTGTGTACATCATGTACGATATCGTGTCAGTCTCACAAACATGTTCTTTTCCACATGCATATAGACTGACCCATAAACACAGCATATCTCACTTGATAGTCCCTGGAAAACACAAATGTAACCCTATGACCTACCACTTGTAGAGAGAGCAAATTTGGCAAGCAATAAGCACTTAAAATACAATTCAAGTGCACCATTTCTCATGCCGAGGAAAAGGTGCTGAATCTAAACAAAATAACAGAGGGATCCAAATTAGACCTAAATGGAAAAAACATGTAAAATGCTCTTCCAAACCTAGGATTAAGGGCATTATGGCAAATACAATATAGTCAATGGACTAGTTACACCAGAAAATGGGACAAACACTTACCTAATGTCCATCAAAGAATATGCTTGCATATGATCATGGTTTAGAAGAATCAGGGGCAGGAGATCAACACGCTGTGATTCCAATCCCAACTGCTCCAGTGTTGAAAGAAACTGCTTTCTCACACTATCACAACTGAATGGCTTACATTTTACAATAAGTCGAGAATTAGGAATTGTACATAGAATCCTTGCCCAAACTTGCAGTACTGTAGGTGTGATCTGATGACAATAAAATCCAAAGGAAGAATAAGAACCAACAGAATCATTACTACAATAATTATGGCACACTATTTGTAGATATTAATTCCACTGTTATCAGTACCTTCGCTAGATTGTTAAAGCTACCAAAAGTAATAAAGCCATTGGATAGAGCAGGAGTTAGTGACACAGGCCCTGCTTCAGGCGAAGGTGTGTAACAAAGGAAAGACCCTGATAATCGAACTAACTCCTCAACATGCCTGCCATTAATAGAGGAGATTAGAGAAGCACAGAACTTGTTGTTCAAGTTATGCTATATTCCAGCTTTTAGTATAAAATAATAACCGCACCAATGTTTCAAACAAAAGGGTAGTATGCCTTACTTCTGTTTGGTATCAGGAGGGTCAGCCAATGAATCTGTGATTCTGTAATCAATGGTTGGCAAACCTGTCGTATTGGGGTAGCCAATCCAAGTCACCTATCGTAGACCCAAGTCAAAAAGATCAGGTAGAAGAAGAGAACATTGGCGACAAGTAACAAATCCACCATGCCAACAGCCGGAAAAAGTTGATTAATTGGTTTTATGATCACTATCTTAGAGAATGTTCAGGATAGTTAGAGCACAAAATTTAGTAGTCTTATAAATGCCTAGGAATTAAATGAAATTCACCAGGTTACGAATAACTTGTACATTATTGACTCTATTACACACTGCAGAGCAAGGAATGAATATCATCACAAAAAACATCGACATGGAATAAAGTAGTTTTGGAATGAAAAACCAATCAGCTATTGGGTAGCGTGTGCATTCAAATACAAAAGCAGTGACTTGGGTAGCATGTGGCCCTCTCAGCAATTTGCTTCATAAAAATTAGGCAATGGTCCTAACAAACGTGAAACAAGAAAAACTCTGTTTTTGTAGATATCAAGATTTTAAAACCGCGATCCGGTCGTATAATCCTACGACCAGGAATGACCAAAACGATCTGGATCGAGTCTAGAATCGCAATCTTCTAGGATTTCTATTAGGATCAATTCCAAATCGTTAGGATTGGCAATCGTGCTATCTGGACAATCTAGATAATAATATGTTTAGGCTGTAAATTTTTTTATTTTCAAAATGCAATAAATTGGGCTAGGGTGCTGGGCTTATTTATTTCACTAATGGGCTGGTTTCTTTTGGATAAGTAACACATAATAGAGTCCAACTCCAAAAGGTAGAAAGGAAAAATAAAGAACGTCAAACAACAATGTAAAATCCCTAACTCAAATCCCAAAGCAGCGATTTCGCATTCAACTCATAGTTTTGCCTCTCATGGACACACATTCATCTCTCAAATTTGACAAAAAGAAAAATACATTATTGTGGATCCTTATAAGTAGTTGAAATTGTGTTTTTATTAGTTGGTTTAGGTTAATTATGGACTTGTAGTTAATAATTTGTCCTTAGAATCTTATGATCCTCAATCCGACCCGCAAGTCCCTTCCACCGATCTGTAACAGATACTGACAACCTTAGTATATACACACTTTAACAACCAGCAGAGTAAAGAAATATCCAAACATTAAACTATCAAAACATGTCACATGCCAGGTAATGTCTGACTCCACAATAAATATTCGAAAACAATTCACTACAAAAGAATTTTACTGCTACTTCCATTAACAATTAGCTTAAACTTTCTGCTGATAAACTTGCAAACACAAAATTTGGAATAGAGGTAAAAAGTTCCAAGTTTTCAACCCAACAAGGAACCACATTTCACAAGCCCAGAATATAACAATTTAATCGTTTGACCATGATAATTACAGGGGCAAGAGAAAAATCCTTACACCTATTAATTTTTGGGAAAATCAATTTATTTTGAAAGTTTAAATGATTAAATAGCACAAACAAGCAAACATAGCTGTGGCATCAAGAAAAGCTATGCTCACCATGTATATATGAAAATTATGATACACAGTTATCAATATTCCCATTGAGATTGAATTCTTTCCCTATTAAGGAAATACTGCAATGCAGGTGCTAACTTTTCACATAAAGAAAATACTAAAACATGAATGCCGACATTAATATGAAGAAAAATTATCCGACCAATATGACAGTTTGTTTTGCCTCAGAAATACCTGAATAGGTGCAGGTCGGCTAGCCATTGTTCCCAACTTATTGTTCGCAGTATGACCGGTAAGCTCCACCAAGATATCAATCTTATCTTCTCTAACCATACTGGCAACCTTTTTCTCATCAATCCCATAGATATCCCTCCATATCCCACCTTTTTTCAGCACTCTGTCTCGAAACCTGTTTGTTTTTGCATCAGCCTGCCACATCATACAGAAAACACTTTGTGAGTAATTTTAGCATAGGGCTCTGGAGTTGGTTTTGGACAGATACAGCCTGCATGCATACATTTACCAAATACGCATTGGGAAAGACATTGCAACAGCCAGGAAATAAAAATTTGCCAGCAACATATAGACAGCAGTTTACTTAACTAAAACAGTCCAGAAGACAGTGGTGGGTTTAGGCAGGGAGTAGTAATGCAATTATACCTTCACCACTGAGGAATACGCAACCACCTTATAATTTGTGTAGTCATGATGGATGAGGGGTGCTTCGATGAAATATGACACAGAATGAGTAAAATAATCGGGGGACACGTATCCAATAACTAGTGACCTTTCTGGATCTTTTGGGTTGTCCCACGAAGTATATTGTGGAAATAACCTCATAAAGCGCCTGCCCCAGTCTCTGCAAGTGTACATTTCAAATCAGGACAAGTCCTAAAACCAGTTAAAATGCATGACGTACTGTAAGTACCGACAACCTAGCTGGAAAAGATCATAAATGATAAATACCAAGATTATTGCAATAAATCAGGACTTTAACAATAGTCTTTTGGTATTATTTCAAAAGAGAATGTAAATGAATGACAGTTTTTTGGTACATGTTTCATTTAGTTTGGTTATATCAACAAGGGAAGCATATTCCGTTCGTTCATTTTTCTCTAGTTTCATTCAAACCATCCAGTTTAATTCAAGACGTATACTCAGCTATATTTGAGACAGAATATTGACCAGTGCTAAGAAAATGATAAGTTGATAACTAGTTAGAGCTTCAGAAAATTTGGTTCATAAATATAAATATAAATATACATATCCACATGCAAGACACACTCCGATAGACACTTTCAATGTCATTAAACCTAAGCTGATAGAACATAACTCAAGGCTTGATCGAGCCCCATTTTTTGTGTAGAATATATTTGGAATAATAAATTGATGGAGAATGTGTGATTAAAAATGAAAGAAAAAGTTTTTGGGTTGGGTGTAATATTATTTTATTGAAGAATGTGTGGTTGAAAAGAAGAGATAGAAAAATGTATTTTGAAAAAAAA
>CAIGRQ010315229.1:13898-24294 GCA_903798375.1 Fraxinus sp. D2006-0159
CCCCCCCCCCCCCCCCCCCCCTCTCACGTGCATACATTACAATCCCACGATGATTAGCAATAATTTAGCACCCAAAATATTGGGAAACGAGAAGGGCCATATACAAATAATTGAAAGAATGCAAATTGTATGCATAACGGTAGTAAGCTGGACCTGTGTGTCTCATATAATTTATCATCAGCTCCGCCATTTATGTAATTCATCGCAAGCAACCGATTCTGCAAGATATTGTCAGCAGAGTAGATCAGCAAGGAGAAGAATGCAGCCCAACATCTATCCAACCAGAGAATAATTTGAGCAAAACACTCAAAACATATCCATCCAACAGTATCAGAAAACATTTTATAATGTTAGAAGGTCCCAGGATATGTTAAAAATTCAGCCCTAACCACCTAGAGAAGAGGAAAACAGAGAGAACTTTACCAAGACTAATGAACTATGGAGATTTAAGATCCAAAAGGTTATAAAAGAGGCCAAAATCTTATTTCTCACAGAAAGCTCAACTCCCTACATCATGTTCTGGTACTACCATTTCACAGTTCAAATATCAGTATATACAATGTGTATCACTGATGCAGTGACCACACGCATCATTTTGCAGCAGCACCTTCAAAAAATGTAGTGAACACAATATATTTCAGCACAAGTCAATGTTTCGAGAAAGAGGTGGGGGATAAAGAAAATTTGAAAGCTTAAACAATGACCAGTACTCAGTACTCACAAATTATGAGAATCAATACCTGGCCTGCATTGCGAGAATCAGGATCAATTTTAAGGCACTGCTCATATGCTTCAATGGCCAGAGATATATTTCCAGCATCTCTGTAGAGAACGCCTACACAAAAAAAATAAGAACTTCAACTTATAATTAGACTCCAACATGGTTACCAAATAAAAAGGAATTACAAACACAAATTCCAAAACAAACACAGAAGATTATTCCAAATTTCAAGCATGGGCATATAAAATAAAGAGCTAACAGAAAACTCAGAAGTTAAGTTGGCAACCCAACCCAAAATAGAAGGCATGAAATGTGAGAAATGATTATAAAAAATGTACACGTTGGTCAGCCTCTTACTGATACTTCATGGATGATAAGTTGATATGCACAAAAATTAATTCTTTACTTAAGCAAGTTACTCTTTTATACTACAAATCAGGTTAAAAGAAACCCATAGTTAACAAAGATTTTGTTTTTTATATTGATAAGAAAATGTCACGAGAAAAAGAAGTTCGACAACATTGTCAACTAGCATAATGGAATAAAATAAAATAATAGCCCATATTCCCAGAAAAATTCAGATAAAAGAATAATAACGATATTAACAACAGCCTAAAACACATTTTGGTCTAATACAATGGATAATCACTACAGGGATGGATACACGTACGTGCATGTGTGTGTGTGTGTGTGTGAGAGAGAGAGAGAGAGACCTAAATTATTATATGCTTCCGCATATGTAGGATTTGCAGCAATAGCTTTCTCGATCATGCTTGCAGCTGCATCCATTTTACCCTGTGCTAAGTCACGAAAGCAATGAGTTACTATCCGAGTTGGCGAGTCATGTGACCATTTCAAAAAACTGCGAAGGGCTACTGGTGTTAAACCTGGACAGTGTAAACTACTCCAAGATTGTTTAATGACTGAGAGAAATTAGGTTTGATTGATAAAGCCATCTGCAAAGAATATTACATAGATAAGAAATAATAAGTAATTTATTTGGTCAATAGAGAAACAAGCACCAAACTTGCCTGATAACATTCTACAGCTTTATCAAGGTTGTCCCGATCCTTGTAGATCACTCCTAAATTGTTACATGCCTCTGCACAATGGGGATTGAAGTGGAATGCAAGTTCATAAAATACAATTGCCTGCATAAACAGGATGTTATTCCAACAAAAGGAAAACAGCGACGCACATCACAGAAAAGATGAAACAAGAACGGATAAGAAATATCCTTCTAGCAATATGATTGGCAGTCTGCAATAGAACTAGAGAGTTTGATGAAAATGAGAACATGCACATGATTTTCATCACTCATCACCAATTACCATGTCAAAATTCAGCATTTCCCCATAAGCAACCCCTAAGTTATACATGGCATCAGCATAGTGCCAATTATAATACAAAGCTTTCTCATAATATGCCATGCCCTGGTGAATGTCACCCTCCAATTTGACCTGAACGAGAGCATATACCAAGTCAGTAATGATGTAAGCATATAAGATTATTATTTATGATCACATAGAGTGCAGGAAAAGATAAGTCTGCATACAATTCTTAATATTTTTCTCCATTTTAGTATGGCTGAACAACAAAATCTCAAACCAGCAAAACCGAACCAAACCATTGGTTTGAATCTGCGTGGACCTGTCAATGTTTCAGTTTTGAACTGAACCAATCCACTTAGAAACAGTTTAATTTATGTTTCAATACTTAAAAACCGTTTGAACCCAAACCAAATGATAATAATTAAAAAAAAACCCTACTTAGTACAAAAAAATATGATTCTAGTATAAAAAAGTAGGATTCATTAAATCCATCAAATTCATTATTCACTATATGATCCAAATGGTTTGGGTCACCTGTGAGTAATAAGGCTTAGATTGTGTTGATATAGGTGTATTTTGTTGTTTGATTTTTTTAAAGTGAACTTTGTTCATTGTTATGGTTAAACTTTGTATTTTCTAGAGATTTAAGCTTGCATTAATATTTAATACATTGTAATATCCTTTTTTAAAAAGTTACAAATTTTAGACAAATATTTATGTTGTATCTTCCTTGAAAAGCTTTGCTTGTAGCCAGGTAAACCATGGTTTGAAATCATACAGAACCACAGAAAATGATCTGGTTTAATATGATTTAGAAATTGAAATGATTGTTTTTGGTTTGGAAAGATTTCATATCATTTTAAATAATTTGGTTTGAAAATAGACTAAAGACCACCCAAACTGAACTGTGTTCACCTGTAGATTTCGAACATGTTCAGAACTAAATAATAACCAAAAAATTTCTTCCTATTTTCAGTATCATCTTCAATATTGACAAATGACCCAAGCCAAGAAGTTGGAAATGACAAAAAACTTGCAATTTTTATGGTCAAAGTATTAGAACTCGTGATCGCTATGTTTAAGCATTTTAAGAAAATGGAACATAAGACTAAGGTTCGATGGAAAGGGATAACGAATAAATTCTTAATGACAATGTCTTAGAAACTAATAACTTCACAAACTATCTATGCTAGTTTCACAGAAAGTATAAATGAGCTGGAAAACCACCTTCGTGCCTAAATCAGTCAAGGCAATTGCCATGTTATTTTTCGCAATCTCAAAGTTTGGAGATACGGCCAGACACCTGTATATGAGCAGAAGAGGCAAGACCATATAGCATGAGGTGGAGGATAATGTACCAACCAGTATATTGACACGCATGTGGAGGGAGAGGGAGGGAGGGGGGAGAGCAAGAGGTGGAAGATAAGCACCTCTCATAGCAGGCAATTGCAGACTCCAAATCCCCACGATTTTTGTAGATAACACCCATGTTGCAGTATGCTTCAGCATACATAGGTCTCTCTAATGCTGCCTTCTCATAACAATTTAGGGCCGTGTCATATTGCATCATTTCGGAATAGACAACACCAAGATTATAGTAAGCAGGCTGCAAATACAAAGCCAACGGATCATAATTTGAAGACCCAAATAACAAAATTAAAGTGATGCCAAAACTAAACAAAGAACAAGAAGTTACAGCATAATGTGAATCGATCTTGATAGCTTCATAATACTTCTGGATGCCCTCCTGTGTGTTACCAGCAAGCTTTAAGCTGGTTCCAAGATCTGTCAATACAATAGCCAAGCATTCTGCTGCCAGTTTGTAAGAAGGGTCTGCCTTTAGAGCTTTCTGGTACGACTATATCAAATGCAATCCAATAGATATGAATCTTAATACATCGTAAAGGCAAAAATGTATGTTAATCAACAGTTTAAGTTCCAAGTAAGCTCTAAATACTAAGACTGCAGCATAAAGCTTGTCACAGGTTAAACTTGAGATAACTGATAAATGAACATCTACATCACAACACCATTTAGGAGCTCCATATAACATGAACAGAGAAAAAAGTAAACCAAGAATGCCGATCACTGGATCAGCATCTACCAAGTTAGTATTTACATTTACAAGTCTCAAGTTGAAGATAGTCATTTATTATCATGCAAGTTTGCTCCCCAATATCAAAGCACACAATGATCTCTCTATCATCCATGTAAGATATGCATGTTTTACACTCAAAATTTATTGCACTGATTTCAGTCTCGCAAGAAGTAACAGAAAATTTCAAGGGACTGATCAAGACAAGTACTATGTCCTATGGGCCCAAAAAGGTGTAAGACAGTATGTCATATTGATTCACCTTTCCAAGATAATGTCATTATTGGACAATACAAAAAGTTGAACATCACATTATGGTTCAAGCGAACTCCCCTGTAAAGCATAAAGAAAAGGATCGGGTTTTCATAGGTCTTAACAAGTTAACATACAGGAAAATTAGAAGAGGGCAAATCAGTAAAAAAATGAATGCACCAAGTGCTGATTTATAATCCAAACTCACAAATTTTACACAAAAGTGCAGACAACATTGCCCTGTGTACTTAACAAAATTCTAACGCTTTATTATGTTATTTTTGTTTTTAATTAAAATATATATGCAACAAAAGATGCTGAAACTTGCAGAATTTTCTCGTTAAAGAGAAAATGCTTGCAGTGGATATTTTTTTAACAAGAATAAAAGTAAAGATAATAGATGAACCAAAAGAATAATACTGGCAAAAATCAGAATCTGCTTTAATCGTTGGAAAAGTTAACCATTTTAGATCAGAATAATATCATAATTACATTATAGCAGCAATGATACTGCTGCAAGCATACCTCAACCGCCTCCACCAAGAGACCCTCGTCTTTATACAAAATACCACAATGTGTGAGAGCACAAGCATTTTGCGGTTCCAATTTGATGGCTTCTGAAAAACTCTCCTGAGCAAGCCTCCCCATGTTCTGCATCTGGAGGCAAATCCCTTTGCCTATGTGAGCTTCAACATTTTTAAAATCCTTCTCCAATACATTCTCGTAGATAGCAAGTGCATCCACAAACTTATTCCTTGAGCGGAGAATGTTGGCATAGGCCACATCATCTGTCCCTTTGAAACTCTTCTCCATAGGACTTATGCACCCTGGAGAACTTCTGTTCCCAGATGAAAGCTGCCCTCCATTTGAGGAAACTAGATCATCAACTGAGTCTCTTTCTTTTTCTTTTCCATTGCCAATATCCTTTTCTGTCCTCGCCATCTAATCTATTCAAAAACTCAAAATCCTGAAACAAAATCATCAACAGTAAGAACACTGACAGCCATGTACTTGTATCAAATACATTTTAAAACCACGTTCCTTAACTAAGACTAACTTTTTTTCGGCTATGACATCTTTTTTATAGTTTTTGGTGTTTGGTTGAGTTAAAACATATCCATTAGAGGAAAATGACTTCAAGATTTCACCAAAAACCTATAAATTTTCAACTCATAACCATGATTTTTAAATCCGTCGCCATCATGGCCACTACTAACAGCTATCACCACCTCCATCATCACTATAGCTATCCCCTGCTCCAACAGGTTTTAGCCATTGTCATCATCACCAGACACCACCATAATCAAAAAGACAAAAACCACGTTGCCACCACCATACACAACTTACACCCCTGCCCTCCCACCCAGGCCACAGCACCCTCTTTTTCCCCTGTTCTTCGTGAGGAGAAAAAAAAATGCTCTTTCAAAACCACTAGTGGTTAAAACTAAAACCAATCTAGGTGGAAGTTTTGTTTACCAACTATTTATCCAATGAATGAAAATGCACCCCAACTCAATGAACAATAAGTTGGTAGACCTCACTGCCATCTAAGGTGGTTGTGATGCTAAATAGCATTACACTTTTAGTTAAAACCATCTAGGTGGCAAATCGGTTTACCAACTCATTATCCAATGAACGAAAATGCATTCTAACTCAATGGACAATAAGTTGGTAACCTCACTGCTATCTAAGGTGGCAACGGCGATACATAGCATTACTCTTTGAATTTCAAAGTGCGATGTTATTTAGCACCACTGATGCTAATCATCAATCTAAGCGGCATTCAAGTGTCATTAATTAATATATCATCATAAAAGTAAGGATATGAGTCCCATTTAAGATGTACTATCATTTGAGGATGCATAGGCCAGTTTTATAACACCAGTGGTGCTACAAAGCATTATTCTTTTTTAAATGTAAATATGCTAGGAAGCAAATGCTTCACAAAGCTGCTCGTCGTTGAACTAAGCAACGACCACTTGCTTTACTCATCAGCAGTGCTCCTCTCCTAATATTGTACCGCTCATGAAGTAAAAATGAGAAGAATGATACTTTTCATCTCTAGTAAAAATAAGATGAACACCAGTTCACGTGGTAGTGAGATCACTGTCACATCATCCAATAAAGCTAAAGGCATTTATATTCATTGGATAATACGGCATTGACTTATATACATCTCTTCTCTTTATATTTGAATAACCCCAACTCCGACAATCTCCCATTTGTTCAAATATAAAAGAGACAAAATCTAGTATAAATGGTGTTTACGCATAAAATACGGTATCTTTCGATTTGAACTTTAATTTAGCGTAAGTTTCACAAAATATTATCAAAATCCCAAGTAGCTAAAAGCTTTGAACCACAATTCCTTATGATAGTAAGAGTGACACCACATACAAACATACTTATGTTCTTTGTTCCACATAGTTCTTGCTTAGCGTGTTTATTGGTCATGCATTTAATCCTTTTCGTGAACTTGTCAAAAAGAAAGTCCACTTTTTTTTTTTTTTTGAAAAGGTACCACCTCGAAGTTCATATCAGTAAAATTCTTTTAATATCTTTGTTTCTTTAGAGATATCCATTCCTCTCACTATAAAAATCAGCACTTACACATCTTAGTTAGGAAATTTTTAAATAAAGTGCTGAAGTATTCATTTATTGAAATACTTGTTATTACCCTTTGAATTTAAAATTACTCAATTTGTAATGTTAGGTAAGGTTATTTTCATTGGTAGACTTCTATAAAGGAGTTTTAGGCCCATCTCTTGATGTTAGTCTTATGAACTCTAGTAAGAGGCTTATCGTTATTTAGACTTCACACATTTGAATTAAATAAATCCACTATAGATTAATTTCTTCACATACTCGTGTTTTAAACTAATATGTCTAGACTTCCTTTCTTGTCAAACTTATGATTTTATAATGTTAGTCCATAATGTGACTCAAAACACTTTATATTGGCAATCTCCATGGATTTTTCACTAGAAAATATCTCTACAATAGCTATAGACAGGACAAAATTAATGTTAACTCATGAGCATTTAAACTAATGGAAATACCTTATTTTTTTAGTCCCAACCAACCTCGTTCATGATTTATAACTCCTTGTAATCCTACTAACTATTGCAATAGAGCAGATTAATAACATAAGTTTCATCATCAAGTGTAACGAGTTACCATTAAATTTTGTTAGACAATAATCAACTCTGCGAACTAGATTCCCTTTCCGTATTGGCACTTCAAACACAGTTATTCCAGCCAGTACATATGGATGGCAAAATACTCCGCCCCCGTCCCTCATTGCCCCACCCCATCAAGTAATCATGATAAGAATGAAGAACATGGTCCCAATCCCGAATTCCCCAGGATCACCCTTAGCCTTTTTATTTTATTTTTACTTTTTTAAAATTCAAATCCCATCTTAAATAATAAAAAATATTATATAAGAAAAGTAAATGGGGATAATTTTAATCCGCCGAAAGGGTAATTATATTCACACCACTATTTTTATTAGTAGCAACACATTCTAATTTTACTTAAAGCCCTCAACCATTGCTTATTGTAAAACTTTTGACCATACTTCTTTTTCGTCGAATAATCATCTTCAAAATTCTATTAATTAGCAAATCTTGTCTTTGACGTGGTTTCAGTTAAACTAATTTTTTTGTGTGTGCTTAAAATGAGGAAAATTATTTTGCCTCTATTTTGCGTTTATTATTTTTTGCTAATTAATAAAATGTAGAACGAGAATGCTTAAAAAAATACAGTTAAGGACGTAAGGATTGCAGTAAGCAAAAATTGAGGATCTTAAATGAAATTAAAATGTGGTGTAACAAATAAAAATGTAGTGTGACCCTCCCCCGAAATCCCCGAACGCCCATAGCCATCCCTACTTGTACAGCGACATTGAGAATTAAAATAAAATTTGAAAGCATCAATTAAAAATTTAAAACCACAACTAGTAGACACATGTTCTTCAAAAGCATCAATTTTCAAACGACTAATAAAAAAGCACCCTTTAAAGCATTAATTGAATTTTCAAAAATTAAAACTAACTCCAATTTCAAGAAGAAATTAAAAACAATATACGGTTGAATTTACCGTTCACCGAGGAATCGCCAAAAAATTGAAGTTTAAAGTCGTTGTACACAGAGATTTGGAGACCATATTCAAAGTTCGGAGGAGGAATTTGGGAGGCTATAGTTAGTGTCGATGTGCTGAGAAATAACGTGGGAGAGGTTTGGTAGAAGAGAGATTTGCGAGGCGATAGTATTTATGCATAATGTCACAGGAGGTTTGCTTGAAGAGACTAACATTTGGCCCCTTTTGTTGCATTTAAAAATTTAAATTAATTATATTTTTATAATTTTTGTTAATTTTTCAAGAACATATTTTATCAATTTTTATTAATATTTATTAAAAAATTAATTTTTAGTTACATAATGGACATGATAAGAATATGGAATAACTTTTTATTTTTTTTAAATATCGCATTTATTACATAATCTCAATAATTTTTTTTTCGTAAAAAAATCTAAAGAATACTTCCTACAGAATCCACCTCGAAAAAAATAATCTAGAGAATACTTCCTACAGAATCCACCTGGTCACTTTTCCTTGGACCACCCAATGCGACTTTGCCTTTGTTTTTCTAAATTTCAGGTGATGTCGCATTGTCCCAAAATATAACACAAAGATGGTGTTTGATGGGGATTAAAATTAATTTTTTAGTGAATTGTGATAGAAATTTTTGAAATGTGTGGTTGAAAAGATATGATGACCCATAAAAAATATAGTTAATTTCGATTGTTTGACTTTGACTTAAATTAAAATCAGATTTTAATCCGACTCAAACATGCCCAAAATTTATTTCATCCCAAAATCTAGCTAGTACTTGTCCGTGGATTCATAGAGACTTCCCATGCCCCCACACCAAATTTTTAGCACCTTCAGAACAAATGTCTCTATTGAGTTTAAGGTGGGATGAACACACGAGTCGTTAATCCTGTAATTCGAAAGTGATAACCTTGAATCAATGATTCAATTCCACGTGAACTTGTTAATGTTGTGATTTTAAATTCAATCATGTTACATGTACAATAATGATTGACAATCATGATTTGACATCATCACATTCATCTATTTTTAAAAAAAATTCAAGATCTGTTTTTTAAATCAACTATCTAGATTTACTACTTTAAATATTGTCAAAAAACATTGTCAACTATCATTCTACAATAGATTAATTCTTTTAAATTAAATCTAGACATTTATAAACCGTACGATTTCGATTTCGACATTCAAAAATTGTTTGAAAACATAATGAATTGTTTGCACGATAAAAAAATAAAAAATAAAAAAAAGTGTATGCACAGTAAGCTAGAACATTGAACAAAACATGGCATATGCATGTTGTAGAGTCACTGAGCATGCCAATTCATGTGTTTTTGTGTCTTGGCCAATTTCTCAACTCTGGAAAGTTCACTTTGCACTTGATGTTTTTGATGATTATTTAGGACATCTAGAGATATACTCATTTTTTTATCAGGGATGACAACGAGGCGGGTGTGAGGCGGATTGACATTTTGATCTCATCTTGTCAAGTATTTTTGTTATATTCCCTCTCTCCATATCTGATTAAAGCGGTTCGAGGCGGGGTATAATCCTTGCCTCATTTATCGCTCCATTTTTTTAATTTTACTTTTATTTTTAATTTTTTTAGTTAGTAAATATTATTATTATTATTTTCTAGTTGTTAAGAACAATTTATGTTCTCTTTAAAAATGATGATAAGTTTTTATTTTTGTTTGATAAAAATTTAAAATTTAAAATTAACATTAAACATAACGGGTATCAGGACAGAGACTATAATTCACGTACCACTTCGGGGCAATGGCTTCCGCCTCATGATCGCCTTGTTTATCGGGTTGGAACGAATTTTTTTTATCATCCCTATTTTTTATGTGCATTTTCTAAAGGGAAAAATACATAAATCCT